>CM076575.1:1806734195-1806972708 GCA_034641835.2 Pinus albicaulis
TCCCCTTTTACATGTCAGGTTCCATCTGCTTGTATTTCTTTCATTACACTCCATCACATAGTTTCACGTCAAACAATGTGTCTCCCTTTCACGCTCGCTCCAGTCAATACACGGCTTCGTTCCTCTGCAGGATTAAACAATGAGAACGGGAATCAATTCCAACCAATTCTCGACGGCTTAGTTAGCACGGACCAACCTTCAAATTAAGCTTAGAAGTGCTCCAATAAACTCCATTGTATTATTATTTCCCTTACAAAGTTCATACAAACATAGGGTTCGAATTGTAGTCCATAGCCAGACTTGACATCAATTCATAAGTTAGAACAGTGTATCCATCACGAATAATGATTCCCGGAATAATGACTCTGCCTCTGCCTCTACTACTTCTGTCACTCTGCCTCTGTCTCAACTGCTGTGATAACGGCTCAGTCTCTGCCTCTGCTTCTGATAACGGTTCTGGCTCTATATTCTCTTCCTCTGCCTCTGCCTGTCTCCTTTGCTTCCTTCGTTTGCTTCTTGGCTGCCTCCATTGACTGTCTCTGTTTTTGCTACCTTCTTTGCCATCAATGAAAACATTTCCAACAGTCTCCCCCTTTGGCATTGATGGCAATACACTTTCTCTGTTTGCCTACTCTTCCTCCTGTTGCTTGCTCTTTGCCTACTCTTCCTTCTGTTGCTTACTCTTCCTCCCCCTTTGACATCAATGGAAAGGGGTTCGAATTCTTAGTGAAGCTTTTATTCTTTGATGCTGTGTATTTATCCTTTTTCAACATTTCATGAATTTCCTCTCACTAAAATTTCCTGACTTTGTACGCTGCTGCTCCAAACTTTGGATGAGATACACATCAGTTTCACTATTCTTCCGAGTTCAGTTTACTTCGGGTTCACCACTCTTCTGCTGCACCACTGACTCTTTTGCCTTTTCATTGATTCTTTTATACTGAATGTATTATTTCCATAATCCCTTTGATCCTAAGGACCTGTTTTCATGCTTCCCTTGCTGGTTGATCTCCCCCTAAGAATGATATTTTCGTTTTTGTTCTCCCCCCTGAAACTGTGCTTTCTTTTCATATCAGAGAGTAGCATCTACAGATACTACCCCTAGTTTGTCTCTCAAATATTCAAATGGTTCTCTGGCAAGCAATTTGGTAAATATATCAACTGTATGTTCTTTTGTTGGTACATATTCCAGCTTTACTATATTATGAGCCACTTGTTCTCGGAGAAAATGATACTTGATTGGGATATGCTTAGTTTTTGAGTGAAGCACAGGATTTTTAGATATACTTATAGCACTTGTATTATCACATTTGATTGAGATAGGTTCATTAATCCTTACCTTCATGTCTTGAAGAGTCTACTTCATCCACATGACTTGTGTACAACATGCTACTGTTGCTACTTATTCTGCTTCAGCTGTAGACAGGGAGATAGATGTTTGTTTCTTGCTTAACCATGCCACCAAACTTTCTCCTAGATAGAAATCACCTCCACTTGTGCTTTTCCTGTCATATATACAGCTGGCCCAATCTGCATCTGTGTAGGCTATCAAGGTGAAGCTTTTTCCTTTAGGATACCAAATTCCATACTGTACTGTTCCTTGTAAATATCTAAATATTCTTTTGACTGCCAGAAGATGGTTTTGTTTAGGTGTTTCTTGATATCTAGCCACTAGTCCTACTGCTAGCACGTTGTCTGGTCTTGATGCTGTTAGATACAACAGACTTCCTATCATAGATCTGTAGATTTTTTGATCTATATCTACAGACCCATCATCAGCACACAGTTTGCATCCCGTGATCATGGGAGTTGACACAGGTTTGTAGTCCTCCATTTTGAAATTTTGAAATTTTTCAACATTTCTTTTAAGTACTTTTCTTGTGAGATGAATGTGCCTGTGTTCTTTTGCTGAATTTGAATTCCTAAGTAGAAACTGAGCTCTCCAATCATGGAAATTTCAAACTCTGATTTCATCTCTTCTGCAAATCCTTTTGCTAATTCATCTCTATTGCTTCCAAACATAATGTCATCAACATATACAACAACAATCAGGAGTTCATTTTCATGGGCTTATATATATATATATATATATTATTGTCTACTCCACCTCTCTTAAAGCCTTGTTTTTGTAAATATTTATCCAGTCTTGAGTACCAAGCACGAGGAGCCTGTTTCAGTCCATATAGAGCCTTCTTCAGTCTGCACACATAGTTTTCTTTGTCTGTCAATGAGAAGCCTTCTGGTTGTTCCATGTAGACTTCTTCTTCTAAGTCTCCATTCAGAAATGCAGATTTTACATCCATTTGATATACTTTGAAGTTTTGGTAGCATGCAAATTCCAGGAACATTCTGATAGCTTCCATTCTGGCTACAGGGGAAAAATTTTCATCATAATCAAGTCCTTCGACTTGTGCATATCCTTTGCAGACCAGTTTGGCTTTATTCCTGATTACTTGTCCTTTCTCATTCATTTTTTTTTTGAATACCCATTTTGAACCAATGATATTTTTCTCAATTGGTCTAGGAACTAGTTCCCAGGTATTTTTCTTTTCAATTTGGTCCAATTCCTCATTCATTTCTTTTACCCAAGACTTGTCCTTGCTGGATTCTTCAAATTTATTTGGCTCTATTTGTGACAGCATGGCTATGTATAGCTCTTCAGTTTGTTCTGTTAGCTACCTTCTTGTCTGGACCCCTACTCTCTTGTCTCCAATGATATGATCTTCAGGATGGTTCTTCTGAGTATATCTTGAGGGAGCTTTAGAACTCAGCTTTGTATCTTCTATTGTCTTGCTTGTTCCTCATCATCTTGGTTTTCTTCTTCATGGTTTTCTGATGGACTGCAGCAGTCTGTATCCCTTGTATTGTTTGGAAGTTCTTCATCAAATCTCACATCAATGCTTTCTACTATTTTTCAAAGAGTCTTGTTGTAGCACCTATACCCTTTGCTTTTGGATGCATATCCTAGAAATATTCCTTCATCTGCTCTTGCATCAAATTTTCCAAGATTTTCATCATTATTCTTTATGTAACACTTGCTACCAAAGATTCTGAAATGTTTGTTTGAAGTTGGCTTTCCATGCCACAGTTCGTAGGGAGTCTTGTCACTGCTTGGCCTTAGGTGAGCTTTATTAAGGATATGTACTATTGTGTGCACTGCTTCTACCCAAAAGGTTTGAGAAATATTATTCTCTTGCATCATGGCTCTGGAAATTTGTTGAACAGATCTGTTTTTTCTCTCTGCTACTCCATTCTGCTGAGGTGTTCCTGCAATAGTGAATTGTTGTTTTATGCCATGTTCATTACATAGGTCTGCAAAGTCATAATCAGTGAATTCACCTCCTCTATCTAATCTGATGCATTTCAGCTTGCATCTTGTCTGATTTTCTGCTAATGTCTTAAATATTTTGAATTTGTCCAGAGCTTCCGATTTATTCTTGAGAAAAGCAATCCATGTCATTCTGGATAAATCATCTATTATCAGCATGAAGTAGGTTTCTCCACTTGGTGTTTTAGTTCTTGTAGGTCCACACAGATCCATGTGCACAAGCTGGAGTGGTCTTCTTGTTGACAACTCCTCTTTGGCCTTAAAGGATGTGCGGGTCTGTTTACCCAAATGACAAGATTTGCATATGGTATTAGAAGGCCTCTTTATTTCTGGCATGTCTCTGACAGCTTTCTTCTTGCTTAGTCTGATGATGTGATCGAAGCTAAGATGTTCCAATATTTTATGCCATAACCATGACTTCTCAAGTTTGCTTAGATGACATGCTTCATCTTCCTCTGTCACAATGTAAACATTGCTCTTTGTTCGAACACCTTTGAGTAGAGTCTTACCTGTGGTGCTTGATCTAACTTCACAGTCTTGTGCTCTAAATAGAACTTCGAAACCTTTGTCACACATCTGAATGACACTCAGTAAATTTTCTTTCAGCCCATCTACAAATAGTAAATCTTGGGCCTTTCCTCTGCCATTTTCTATGCTGACTGAGCCTTTTCCCTTTATCTTACCTGATTTGTCATTGCCAAAAGTGACATTACCAGATTTCTTTTCATCAAGGGTTATAAACTTGATTCTGTCTCCAGTCATGTGTTTTGAGTAGCCACTATCCAAATACCACTGAATTTTCAGGTCTTGAGCAGTTAGAGCCAAGTCACATTTATTCACCTTCTTTATCCACTGGAGGCACCCTTTTGTTTGGTATCTTTTGTGAGGAGATGAAATATATCTTCTTAGAGGACATTTGGAAGGTATGTGTCCAACTTGATTGCATACACAACATTTGATCATAAACCTCCTTGAGGTGTTAAACATCAATCTTTGTCCATACTTTCTACACTCAATGATTTTATGACCAAATTCCTTACAATAAAAGCAGTAAACATAGAATCGATTTGCATACCTGATGTAAGGATGTCTCTTCCATTTGTTTGTTTGAGGCAGTCTCTTCAATGTTTGCATCTTTTGTTGGTTTGAATTAATCCTCCTTGCATGAAAATATGTAGCAATGTGTCCCAGCTTGTGGTAGACATAACAAGTGGCATTCTTCATTGGAGGGAAGAATCTCCTTTTATGGTTTCCAAATTTTACATATTCAGGGTTCTTGGTATTTATTACATTCTTTGCTACTAGTGGTTTCTTCTGATCTTTGTCTTCCTTATTGCAGATTTATTCCTTTGTAGGCATTATTTGAGCTGCTTCATCATTCTTCTTTGCTTTTACAAAAATAATCTCTCTGTCAACCTTTTCTTTTCCTTTACTTGATTCTCCTTCATAGCCTAGTCCAGTCTTTATCATAGGGGATCTTTGAGCAAACAAAATTTCATTCAACTTACTAGAGCTTGTTGTTTGAGAAGATTTTATAACCACTTTCCTTTGAGCATTTTCTAATTTCTTTCTGAGACATACTACTTCTTCTTCCAACTTTTCTTGTTCTTGAGTTTTTTCTTTGATTTTCTTAAGTAACATGTCCTCTATCTTCTTGGCTTCTTCAAGCTCTATTTTTAGCTGCTTAAGGACTTCTGAATTATATTCTTCTCATACATACTTGAGGAGAATGTCCTTTTGTTTTCTGCATTTCAATTTGAGTCTATCAATCTCTTCTAGAGCACTTCTTAGCTCCCCCTCAAGGTCAACTTCACCTTCTTCTTCTTCATCTTCTAGCAGGATACCTTCAAGTTCTTCTATGGCCATCAATAAGAATTCAGAGGTTCCTTCTTCACTTGAGGATTCATCTGAATCTTCAGATGTACTGTTGTCTTATTGAGCATAGAAGGGTTTTTTGTTGAACTTCTTTCCTTTCTGCCAGTTCTTTGATTTATTTTTCTCTGACTCTTGAGCCTAATTCCTTACTTTCTTGTGAGGACACTTAGCAGCATAGTGTCCAACTCTTCCACAGTTAAAGCATTTGAATGGGATTTTACCTTTGTATTTACCTGAGCCTCTATCCAATTTCTTGACAAACTTTGCCTCTTCTTCATCCGAGCAAGAGAATATGTCTCCCTCTTCTTCTTTCTTCTTTTCTGCTTTAAAGGTTGCTTCCCTCGTACTTGGCTTCTTCTGTGGGAGCCTCATTTCATAAGCTGTTAGGTTTCCAAGTAGCTAGTTCATGGTCAAGGTCTCCCAATCAGTTGTTTATTCTATTGCAGACACTTTTGGATTAAACTTGGATGGAAGAGATCTTAGAATCTTTTGCACAATTATACTTTCTGGCATTTTTTCTCCAAAAGCTTTCATATTGTTAATAATTTCTGCAGCTTTTAGAAAGAAACTGGCAATGTCTTCATCATCATTCATTTTTAAGTTCTCAAACTGGGCTCTATAGACTTGAAGTATGGTTGTCTTCACCTTTTTGTCTCCTTCATGGATGTTCTCTAGTGTATCCCACATTTCTTTGGCAGTCTTGCTATGCATTACTTTGATAAATTGTGCCTCACACAGTCCATTTAAGATTGCATTGATGGCCTTTGCATTAGCTACAAAGTCTAGTTTAGCTTCTTTCTCTGAGTCAGTTGCCTTTGGGGCATATCCAAATTCCACATTATCCCAAACTTCTATTCCTAGAGACATTATGTATGTCCTCATTCTGATTTTCCAGAAAGCATAATTTTCACCAGTGAAAAAAGGAGCTTTATTGGTTGAACATCCTTCTTTACTAGCCATCTTGAGAACCTAGGATCTCCTTTTAGTTGTTAGACTAGTACAAAGGAACTGGCTCTGATACCAATTGTTGAACCCTTAGTTAAACTGAGAGGGGGGGGGTGAATCAGTTTAACACATTCATGGTCTTTTAAAATTTTCATTAAACCTTATTTACACCTTCATTTCATATCCAACTTAATATGTGAGTAAACTTAGAATGTGAGCAGCTAGAATTAATATAATATAACAACAGACTTAATATGAGAGTAGCAGGTATTAAGAAGATGATATAAATTAGATCACCACATAAACATCATGCATAGAGACACTAGATATAAGTGGAAACCCATAAAGGGAGAAAACCACATCTTATTATTGTTGTGATGCAAAGGCAAGCTCCAACTCCCTCCTACCACTGTTTTCTGCAGTGGTTCAACCCAAAGAGGTCTGGAACCTTTGAATGGTTGAAATTGTAATACAACTTGCAAGGAAGCACCAACTCCCTTCAATTTTCTGCAGGCACCAACCTACAGGAGGCTCCAACCTCAGTCAGCTACAACTAAAAGCTATCAAGCTGCAACTTGATAGGGAAGCTCCAACTTCCTCAATTTATCAACCTGAATGTTTGCTGATTTACCTCAGATTTCAGCTCTGTTCTGTAGCTTCTCTTTCTTTTCTTCTTCTCTTAATCTTCTCAGCCTCACACTTTTATATTCTGCCTTCTCTAGATTTACTCTCTAAAAAACTCCTTTGTGCATATCAAATTTATATTATATATAGAGATCCTCACATGATTGTTTGTATTTCACAAGGAATTTGGAGTGAACAGTCATGACTCTTTGGCTTTTGTCTTCTTATTCCTTTATCCAACTCAATTTTAAAATTATAACAATATGTACAAATTTCCATGCTACAGTGGGAGTTTTCTTTTCCTTGAGACATTTGCTTCCCTTTAACATCACAAATAATAAAAATACTACAAGATTATATCACATTTAATTATAGTATTTCAATTTCTACCCAAATTTTTCTCTGATTTTTATTTTAACGGATTTGTCTTTCGTTGTTGTTAACCCACTGATATCTCAGTTACTAACTGTTTATCCGTATATCTCACTTTGTTCACTGCACTTTTGAATCCCTTTTTTGTACCTCTCTTCAACTCTGCAATCTTTGTTTTCCTCTGTCAGGCCTCATACTTCCTCTTTCTGTGTGCATATAAAATGAATACAGCAAATTTGTACTCAATCCAACTGTCGATCTGGGAAGTTTCAATACTTTATTCTAAAGTTTACCTCCTTGAAGAATATATGGTTTAAATCATAGTCGGATCAACTCGCATCAAACGGAGCTCCATTCCTTTTTAATTCCGCGGGGGTAGCAGACTCGAGTAGATAAGGGAAGGAGACCCCCCTGGAATAAGTGTCGTCATGTATGCATATTCCTGATTATTAATAAACTGTGGCTTTTGTTTAGCACCCAACATATATATGGTCACGGTCTTAAAACCTTTGGCTCTGGGCCCACAAATATAATCGACATAATACTTTGGCTATTAAAACCATGTAAACTGACCCTCAGCATGTACATATATTAAACCACGTTCATTTCATCATATATTTAAAATGACGTCACCCTACTCGCATATGATGCTATATCAATATATAGTCACGACCTTCGTTCAATTATTAAATCGTCACAATATGGTTAACCCACATATTTTCCATGGTTTATATATTTGCCTCAAAACCTTAGGACTAAGGTTATAACCCCTCCCGCTTATACTCCTTCTATCACGGGAATTCAATTTATTTGTATGTGCCAAGCTTTACAACCAATGGTTAAACCTTGAGAATTTATATTGATACACACGCTTTTTGCATAATTAACTTTTGAATAAACCTTGGCTCTAGGCCCCGCATCTACGTTCAATCGCCCAATCAACACACTCACTGTACCTGCTTATTCTGCATGCATCTCCGTCAAACGGTCACCGTCCGATGGCTCTGCGCCAGATCGACGGCACTCGACGATATCGCTCCACCTCCTGGTACGAACGTTAACGTACGATGGCGTGCTTTGAAAGGCGGTTTCATTGGGTCCTGCCTTGCCACACGTCAACACTTCTATGGAATCGCTCCCCCCTCCTCAAATACTGCTTGTCGACGAAAGGTGGTGCGATGAAATCCGCTTCCAGCCTTTACTGCTCACTCCAAACCACGTCACTCTTCCTTTTGCAAGGTTCCATCCTTTCATGGTTCCACTTCCCTTTGACACATCAGGTTCCGTCCACTTGTATTTCTTTCATTACTCCATGGTTCCAACTCCATTGTATTATTATCGCCCTTACAAAGTTCATACAAACACAGGGTTCGAATTGTAGTCCATAGCCAGACTTGACATCAATTCATAAGTTAGAACAGTGTATCCATCACGAATAATGATTCCCGGAATAACGACTCTGCCTCTGCCTCTGCTGCTTCTGTCGCTCTGCCTCTGTCTCAACTGCTGTGATAACAACTCTACCTCTACCTCTGCTTCTGATAACGGTTCTGGCTCTATATTCGCTTCATCTGCCTCTGCCTGTCTCCTTTGCTTCCTTCGTTTTCTTCTTGGCTACCTCCATTTCCTGTCTCTGTTTTTGCTGCCTTCTTTGCCATCAATGAAAAAATTTCCAACATAATCATATGTAGTGTTTCCATCATCAAGAAATATGCTAACATATCCCCTTGAATATCCAAACAAGACTTCCTTGAAACATTACTGAAGAAACTTTGTCACATTCCTAGTTTCCTGGGTTAGCGCCCTTCCTGGTGCCATGACCGCGCTAATGTCCATATCCCAGTTCTGGCCCAGTGCTGTCAGTGCCCTAATTTATTGTAAAACTGTGTTTATCCCCTTTATGGCAGTGCTTCCTCAAATTGAGGAGAAGTGTCGACCTCTAGAATCTCAAGGGCAGCGAGTTGGTTGTTGAACAGAGATGATAAGGTCGAGCTCTCTCATTTTGGAGCTTTGATCTCATCCATGGGGGATCATCCCTTAGAAAGTGGGCCTTCCTCCTCCTTTCATGGGCTCCCAACCTCCTTCTCCTTGTTATAAATTCACATCCTTCATTCCCCAAAGTTTAGAGCTTGGTTGATCATTTTCAGACTCGTCTAAACTTGCATCCCTTCGCATGCATGCATCGTGATTAAACCTAAGTGCGTGGGAGAAGGAATGCTTTTGAGCTAGGTGGAGGACTTAGATTTTCACCTAAGGACACCTCCAACATCAAGGCATGGTTGTTTTCAATAATAACAGATGATGTTTTTTTTCTATATTTGTATACGTGATTATGAAAATATTCGGGTATTCATTGATTTTCTAGATAGCTAGTGTTTATGTTTATTATATACTGTATCACATTTTTTGTTGTCTCCCGATAATATACAGGTATTCATATGCCATCAGTAATAGGAAGCAGGCCTACAAGGATCGTGGATCGAGGTCACCCTCAACGAATCCAAGTATAGTGATTGGAAAAAGGTATTTATGTCTCTTTCCTCTTTGCATTGTAAGCATTAGTTAAGAAAGCTTATGTTAGAAAGAATCTCATGTTTCTAGACCCACTCTAGGGTAAGAGAGATCGCCTCTGTCCACATAAGGGATTTATCTTGAAAATGATAGTATGTACGTATGCTTGTAATAGAGGACTTGGTGGAGTCTTTGTGCAGGATGGACAGGTGGTATGCTATGAGTCATAAAAAGTAAATGAGCACGAGTAAAACTACCTGACACATTATCTTGAGCTAGCAATGATCATACATGCACTAAAGATGTGGAGGCACTATCTTCTTTGAAGGAGGTTTGTACTGATGAGTGATCACGTCGATTTGAGGTGCTTGTTTGATCAGCTAGATCTAAACGCTAGGCAAGCTAGATGTTTTTCCACGATCAATGAGTTTGACTTCGAGATCAGGTACATAAAGGGAAAGGAGAATAGGGTCATAGATTCTCTTAGCATGTGGGTACAGGTAAATCACATAGCAGCTGTGATATCCTATGGGATAGACTTACAGGATATAATCTTGCAAGCAGATCAGCTGGATCATAATTCTATATAGATTGTGCACAAGTTACAACAAGGTACAAGTATAGGTGTTGTTACAAGTACATGTGTTGGCATAGGTACATGTACAAGCATTGTTACAGGTACAGGTACAGGTGTTAGTACATGTATAGGTGGTAGTACACATACAATAACATGTGGTAGTACAGGTATAGGTATAAGTGGAAGTATAGGTGCAGGTACATGTATAGGTATCATTACAAGCATAGGTGTACAAAATTTGGACTACCATCTCAAAACAGATGGATTGGTTAGATATAGAGACTGGATATATGTATCGGACAATAGTGAGCTCAAGAAGGATATCCTGAGGGAGTTTTATGCGAAAACATATTTGGGTCACCCATGCTACCAGAAGACTTTGATTACAATGAAGAGATTCTATTATTTTATGAATCTAAATAAGGATGTGGCAGAGTTTGTAGCCAGATTATCAGATGGTTAAGGTGGAGTGTAAGCATCTAGGTGGACTTCTACATTCGATTGTGATTCCATAGTGGAAATGGGAGGTCATTTCCATGGACTTCATCACAGGTTTTCCTAGGAAAGTTAGACAACATGATTCCATCATGGTTGTGGTGGATAGGCTGGCAAAGGTTTCACATTTCATTCCAGTAAAGACTACATACTCAGCTAGCGATGTAGCACAGGTGTTTATCATATACATAGTTAGAATGCATGGTGTTACAAAGAATATTGTGTTATACAAGGATGCGAATTTCACTTCCAAGTTTTGGAAGGATTTGTTCGCAGGTTTGGGAACTGATTTGGCCTTCACCACAGCTTATCATCCACAGAACAATGGACAGGCCGAGAGGGTCGACAGGATATTAGAGGATATGTTGATAATGTATCTAATGCATCAACAATGCAAGTGGGAAGATTATTTTCCACTGGTAGATTTCTCCTACAACAACGGGTATCAAGAGCCATTAAGGATGATTCCCTTTGAATAATTCTATGGGCGGAGTTGTAACACTCCTATCAGCCAGAGTGATCTGATTTGTTAGCCACCTATAAAAATTTTCATATCAAATGGTGGCTAAAACATTTTTGAAGTCTTCAAGAAACAAGTTTTATCGTAAAAATTGTCATCTTTTGAAGCCTTATGAAGATATCTTATCCTCTATTTAAATATTCACTGCTATTTCCCTTTCGAAATGCTGAAAATATGTTATTTTCATAAAGAAAATACTGCCACAAAAATCCCTTTTTTCCCTTCCTTTCACTTCAAATTAACCTCCATTTTACCCCCTTGCTTCCTCATAAAATTCCTCTATTTTTCATTTATTTCCCTTTCCCATTCATTAATATCCTTTTGTAAGGTTTGAAAATACTTTTTGAACCTTACCAAAACCCCCAAATCCATCAAAAAACCTTGAAAATTTCATAAAAAATAAGTTTTTTGACTATGGACCTAAGCCCCTTTGGGCCAAGTCCTAAACCACTTCCCCACCACATGCCCATGCCCTAGAACTAGGCGCTAAACCCATAAAGTGCTTATCACATCGGGACATTTGCGATCAGCACAAGTTTTTTGCTACATAAAAGTCCCGATGTCGATTGGCCCTTTCTGTATATAAGCCCCCGACCTCATTGTCGCTTCACAAAAACAAAGGCCCGCAATCGGGCGCTTGAACCTATGAATAAACCCATCCCAATCGAATTTTCCCTTTATAAATTCATAAAACCCATTTTCCTATGTTTTTAATTAAACACGTCGGTGCAATGTTTTTTAATGAAAAGGACCATCGATCTAAAAACCGATTGACGGTCAAAAGGATCTTGCATCAAAGATTTTCTAAATGGGTAGATTGAAAAGGCCCCTCCATCATTCCGATTGCGACTGGCCCCTTTGAGCATATAACCCCAGTCCCTTTCACTTGTTCATATATCCAAAGGCCCCGGCAGTCGAACGCCAAACCTTATATATAACCCACCCCAAAGTTGTTAAACCTTTGTTTTTCATTAAAATTTGGGTTTTCATATGTTATAAAGGGTTTCCACAGATTCATGTTTTAAAAGAATCCCGACCATTGATCTTGAACCAATCAACGATCGGGAGAATCTCGCATCGGGAGATTTCATTTGGCGCATTAGTTGCCTCCTGATTCATTTCCCGTCATCGATCTGATATGTAGATCGACGGTCTACAACCAATCACATCGGCGCTCCCCTGTCCATTACCCCTACCGATCGCAAAAGCTCCGACTACATCTGGGCCATCCATGTGTCAAGATCTGACAGCCCAGATTGCACCACGGGGGTGTCACTCAATTAACCTATGGCATAGCACGTGCGTTCGTGGCATACTAAACAATACCCTTAATTTGACTACATATTGGAAAATACCTCTAAAAATCACTTTATTTAACCCCCTACCAATACTAACCCATTGCATTTTCCCAATTTAAAAAACCCCTGCTTTCACTATATATTGTAGGTATCTGTTTTTTCATTAACATTTTTTACACCCCTTTATATTTACGCCGATAGGCGTTCTATTGTGGGGTTTTTGGTAGCAACACTGTAGAGATTCGTCATTCTCTACAGCTGTCCCTCGCCAGATTTCCCTATGTCACCTGCCTATCCACCTGCCTATCTGCCTATCCACCTACCCTGTCATTAACACCACTGCATGACTCATCAGCTATACTCCATCATCTTCGATGTTCTTCCAAAATCAGATCTGATTCAGATTTTTATGCGATGTCTCTGTAATCTGTGAGTACTCTTCTATTTAGCCTGTGATGCCTATTGTTTTTCAGAGAGATGGGGCAAAGAGGCCCATGATAGTTTGTTGGAGAAACAGCACTGTGTTTGGGTGAATGGCCCTATAATTGTAGGGGCAGGCCCCTCCGGGCTTGCCACGGCAGCCTGCCTTCAAGAACAGGGCATTTCCTGCGTTATTCTGGAGAAAGCAGACTGCCTTGTTTCCCTTTGGCAACAGAGAACCTATAACCGTTTGAAGCTTCACCTGCCCAAACAGTTCTGCGAGCTACCTTTAATGTCGTTCCCCGACCAGTTCCCCACGTATCCCACCAAGGAGAAGTTTATCGAATACATTGAATTACTTGAACATGATGATTTAGAAAGCTCTGGATTGAAGTCAGTTCCAGCTGGATTCAGTGGTGTATTCATGTAGAGAAATATTTAAATATCATGCTGATCTCTTCATAGAACTTGTGGAAATTCGAAGGCTCTTATCCAAAAGAGTTTGTTTATTGGATTGGCGATTACCAGTTCATTCATGCTCTAGACAAATTGGGTGAATATATTATTGTTGCTTCCAGGGCCTCTTGCTGAAAGTTAAATATGAGAATATCAGAATACCCTGACATATCGGGCACCTCTATTATTATCATTTGTATGTGCTTCAAAATGGTATATTTGTTCAGGTGCTATCCCTTGGGAAATAGCCTTGATAGTTATTCTGTTATTCCTACCGCAGCTCAATGCATATTGAAAATTTCAAAATGGCAGTTATGATATGCCAAATATTTTAATAATTGATTGTTATCTAACAATGCTTGTTCAAATTCTGCATAAGGTGCTCAAGTGCCAACTTTTAATTACCATATAATTTTAAAATTTTAATTGGTTTAAAATGCATGCCATATCCTCTATAAAGGCATCGTTGTTCATGTATATATTACCAAGGTTGCGAGCAGAACAAACACACTAATTTTTCTATTTTCAGTCAATCATCCATTGATATATTCCCGGAATAAGGAGGAACTGGGCTTGGAAATTAAGTGTTTTACTCACCTCGCCTTAGTGTTGTAACCATTAGGCTTGTGACAAACCCTTTTGTGTTAGGGGATATTTTCCTAAGTCGTAAACTTAGGGTGTGATATAGAGGAATGAAAGTAACAGCAGGACAGCCTTTAGGTGCTACCAACGGTATTTGTTGCCAAGATTGCCACACGAGTGAAAAACCAATTTTTATTTTTATTTATTTTTAATTTTTAGGGTAGAATCCATGCTTTGTATTCCTGTAGTAAGGAGAAATATGGCTAGCCGATCAAATTTAGCATTTGCTCACCTCATCTCTGGCATGTAACATACCTCCTCATCTTTGGGAAGTAATGGCATGTAACATACCTCCTCATCTTTGTGCATGAAATTCATAAAACCATCGTGATGATTGTTATGATGGGAACACTTTGGTGCATTCACAGGAAGCAGCAAGTAATTCGGCCCAAGCCTATGCCTTTGTGTGTCAGAGTATGAGAAAAATCGAGTCTGGAACATTTTATCATCGGTGTAGTAGATACTGGGCACAATAACTCCAGGGCAAAATGCCAACTGTTCATTCTCATTGAAAAAGTTATCAATGTTTCTATTCAAAACCATCCTCCCAACAGGCTGCACAAGAAAAGGATCCAATTTTCAACCATGGTTCAATGCAAAAAGCTTGAAACTGAAGAGCATATAAAGTTGAATTACTACCAGAACTTGAAAATTGTGAAGCAAGAAGAATTTATATTACAGATTATACTAGCATTTGCACCAGAAGGGTGCAAAGACACACCGATAGAAATGCATATGAATTGAGTGCGATGTAGAGGTAGTGTTGCAGGAAACAAGGATGTGGAGATGGAAGGCACGAGGAAGTAGGAGGCAAGGGAAGGGGGGTGATTTTTGTTTTTGCTTCGTGAAACACATTAAGAAACTTAAAACTGAGATCAAAGATTAGTAAACGATTGTTTACATGTGTAAAACATAATGCGTAGGCAATTGAATTTGTCTTAAATAGAAGTTGAATTTTTTTTTGAATTGAAAACGAATACAAAGAAATGGGCTCAAAGATGCGATGTACGTTTCATAGGCATGTCAAGATGGCATTGAATAATAAAAACAATAAACATGATTGATTGTTAAAGTTTGGTAGAAATATCAAAGAATATTTATTTTGATAAATTTTTCAATTTATTGTTAGTTACAGAAGAGAAAAAGAAAAAAGAAAAAAAGAAAACGAAATGTTAAATAGTGTGTCAAGTGAATCCATGTACATGCTTTGTTTAATAATAAATATAAAAATGAATTTGGACTAAATAGAAAATCCAGAAATAAAATATGAAGAAATAAAGAAAATGAATAAATAGAAATGGAATAAAATAAAGATAAAATTAGAAATAAAAATAAAATAGATAAATTAAATTTGTGATTTGAAAGTAAAAATGAAATAAATAAATAATTTAAAATAAAATAAAATACCAAATGCTTTGAGCTAGTTTTATTCCTTATTACAAGTTAAATAAAATTGAGATTTTTTTTCTTTAAAAAACATATATATGTTTTTTTTTTAATTGATAATTTTGATTTTAAAAATATAAAATTGATATTTTTATTTTTCATTTATTTATAATTCTATTAATATTAATTTATTCTTAAAGAATTAAAGAATTATAATATGATTTAAATATAAAAATATATTAAATCTTTATTTATTGAAAGAGCAATTTTTAAAATGTATTTATTTTATCATTTAATTTATATAATTTATTAATTTCTTTTGACTAATTAATTTAAAAATATACCTTCAAAAATACATTTTTTAAAAGTATTAAAGAAATTATTTTTTTTCATATTTTATAATAAAAAATATATATATAATTAATTATTTTTATTGAACTTTATTTCATCACTTTTACACCACTTTTTTGCTATAAAAAGAATGGACATATCTGCCATTTGTTAAAGGGAGACTTTGCAACGTATTTGTGAACCGGAATATAAAATGAAAAAATAAGGAACCCAAATATGAAATGAGCCTAAATGTCCATTGGCATACTTTTATTGATTCATAAACCTTAATACATTTTTAAATTATTTACCAATTTGGAAGAATTTGATAAATAATATAACAACAATCTTTTTATTTTATAATTTTGTCCTATGTTATACCAGATAATAAGGCTTCCACACATATTAAACCTCGGTCTTTTAACTACGCGGCTGGATCATAATTCGTATGGTCCCACTTGCATATTCAACTATTATACTCCATCGAACCTTATATTGAGATCACAATACGTCGGAACCAGTAATAAACCAACTCATTATATATGATTCCACCGGACCCCGCAACACAATCGAAAGACCAATCACCAAGCGCGTCGTACCTTACTTAACCTCCGTGTTCTTTTATTAAACTTCGCACATCTTCGTGAAGCATCCGTCGTCCGATGGTGACACTCCAGATCGACGGTCTGTACACATTTCACGCGGCATCTTCAACCAATGTATAACGCGCGAAGGTGTGTTTTACCCGGCGGTTTTGAAACAGTGGTCTAGCCACGTGTCATTTAATCTATGGAATCGCTGTGATTTATTCAATACCGCCTGCTCCGGAAAAGCGGTGCGGAATGGCAGGGTGGTTTTCAGCAATCCACTTTCACTGTTCCTCGGTCAAGGTTTCATTGTCCAGGTTCTGGTTCAACACACCGTTCCGTCGTATACACCTTTTCACCTTAATTTTTCCGCTTATATTTCTTCAACGCTTTGGTTATACAATCTCCGTCCTTCGTTCGATTGCTTTGCGCATACCCCGCAGGAGCTCATCAACTCAGTCGTGCAATTACTGGCTGGCCAGATCTTCAAGCTAATGGCCTTTTTCTCTTCCTATGCAGCTTTCTGCAAATACAGGTGCAGGCCTGTATAGCCCTTCCGGTGCAGCTCTCTGCCTCCTCTCGACTGGCCGCCATTTCTTCTCAGGGTATTCCTGAGAATACCCCTTATAACGAGGTTGCTGCAGAGGTCTTCCATGGGTCTCTATGGGATGACGATATTTGGCAGCTGACTGATATCAATGAAATTCAACAGGGGAGGTAGGTAGTGGCAGCGGGTTTATACTTGTGCAAAGCATGGGAGTGTAATATAAGTGTATGGAAGTTTTGATGAAAGCGCCTGTGTACAATGTCAAGGAAGGAAAACTGTGTATTGTTTTTTGGTCTTAAGATTATTCATGTTGCAATAGCCTGGTTTTGGATATTCTCGAAATCAAATCAGATAGTCAATGTAACACTCCTCTTCTGTTCCTTTACCTGAGAATAGGGGATTGCCTTTTAATGTTACACTTTAAAACGGTTTCAACATAGATTGTTTTACAAATATAATATTTGATTGGAAACTTTTTTTTCATAACTTACTGGAAACATCTAAAATCTGTCATAACTTCATGGCTTTCCATGCATGACTTACTCATCAATGATAAATTCATGGCTTTCAATGCACAACTCACTTTTCAATGCAATTTATCAAAGTTCAATGCAATTTGTCATACCTAAGGTCTCAGTGGGGTTGTTAAACCAGCAGGTTTCAGGGGTTGGTTTCAGTGGGGTTGTTAAACCAGCAGGTTTTAAGGGGTTGGTTCAGTAAGGATAGTCATCACTAGTGCGCAATGGATGTCTTTAATTGTTTAGATATTCTAATTGGATAATCCAATTTTCAGGTTGCAGTGTGGTGCGCAAATTAGCATAACTCAGTTTTCAGTGGGGTTAGGATAAATTCAGTTTTCACTGCTACTTCTCATTCATTCAATGCAAGTTAGCATAACTCTGTTTTCCTGGGGTTGTTGAACTAATTCCTACTAATGCCTATTATTAATTGATTGATAATCATCACTACAGGATGGATAATCACTAATTCCTACTAATACCTATTATTAATTGATTGATAATCATCACTAATGCCTACTAATGCCTATTATTAATTATTTTTGAGATGCTATGGATGGATAATCATCACTAATGGCTACTATTAATTGATTGAGAATCATCACTAATGCCTGTTATTAATTATTTTTGAGGCGCTATGGATATCGTTAAGATATCTTAACCTAACTGGATAAATTCAGTTTTCAATGTGACTTATCATAACTCAGTTCAATTGAGTTGCTAAACCATATGTGATGGATAGCCATCACTATTATATGCATTCATGCGTTCTCAGTTGCATAAGCCAAAATGCAGACTTATTCATCACTTTTCTCATTACACCCTATTAAAAAAATATATATATATTTTGATAAACTTTGTTTTGATATTATAAATACTTTGATATAGTTTGTTTTGATATCATATTACAGAGGATAATGAAAATAAAAAATAGGCTCTAAAATGAAAATAAAAAATTGTCTGTAACATTTTTCCTTCTCCCAAATCAAAAAAATCTCAACTGCTTCTTATATCAATATTTGCATTAAGTATAAAAACTTCTTGAATGTTGGAACGAGTGGATTTCTCATTGAATGTTATTAAAGGATTCAGATTAACATGGTTCGTCAGTGCAAATTTTCTGCTTCTTATTTCAACTGTTAGTGCTTCTTATTTGAATTGTCTTCTCCAGGTGTTGCAGAACTTCTAATAAATTCTTTTTAAATATGATTGAGATTTGCATTCTCTCTCTAGTTTGCCTTCTTTGTGTCAGAACATGCTTTAACTTGAGCTCCAGATTAGGCGTCACAGGGTTTACTAAACAGACCGAGAAATTTTTGACAAATATGCTTACAGATCAGCAATGATTCCTCCTTCCACTGTGAACAAGTTATCTCAGTCTTCTAACAACAGAAATAATCAAAATGCATATTACATTCAAGAGTTTTGCTCATATGTCACCTTAGTGTATATACTTGGCAAGTTGTAGGCTAGGATCATCTGTAAGAGTACATCAATCCCTTGTAAGTAACAGTAATCTTTTTAGACCGAATGAGTTTTCCGAGGAATGAGTGAAATGCAAAGCTCAAAAATGCAATAATATGAAACCCTTACGAATTGCCTTTAAAATTAATAAAAATCACCAGCAAAATAACAAACGATAATGCTCCTATGAAAGATTAATGTATCAGTAAGTTCAACTTCAAATGATCCTTTAGAATAGGCTTAGCAAAACTCAGATATATTTCAGAAGTTAGAACTCGAATGTGACAGAGTTCAGTCCACACAGCAGTTAAAGAATGGATATAATAGTTCTTACCAGACTTCTAACTTCTCAAAGAAATGTTTGCAAGGGGTTACAACCCATCGAAATCACATTCTCTGTTTTCATTTCTAGTGACAGTGATTTGTTCTTACTATTGTGAGCTCTTTTATCTCATTTTGGAAAAGCGCAGAGGACTAATGAAATCAGATTGAGGATGTTGAACATTGCTATGGATGGACTGTGCAAAAAAGGTAAGCTACCAAGTTCTCAAAGAAATGTTTGCAAGGGGTTACAACCCATCCAAATCACATTCTCTGTTTTCATTTCTAGTGACAGTGATTTCTTCTTACTATTGTAAGCTGCTTTATCTCATTTTGGAAAAGGGAAGAGCATTAATGAAATCACAGTGAGGATGATGATGATGTCCTTATTAATTGCTTCTTAAATGACCGGAAAAGAATATCTTCAGTACTCCTCCTACTTCACTTCTTTAGATAATGAACCTGTTGTAGCCAATAACTTAACAATTGAGACAAGATAACTCACAGATTTGACATAGTCCAAGACTGCAATCCAAAATAACCTGCAATCCGAGACAGCCCTCTGTAATTCTAGCTTCTACAGGAGGCAAGTTCAAGCTCTCCACACAGAAGCTGCCACAGGTAACTGAACCAATAGCACCGAGCTGCCCTGAAGTATGAGTTAAGGAGAAACCTATCCACAGGACTGAGCTAATCCGAGCCTAAACTAGGCTGCAATACAAGTCTAAGGTTCGGTTTAATATAATCACAGGTCTGTGGCTTTATTTCGCTGATCTGAGGTATAAATGCTAACTAATCCGAGCCTCTACAAGCCTTGGATCATTGGTCCGAAGTTTTTCAATGGGACTGCAAGCTACAGAACTGAGTTGTAGTTCCATTGGTGGAAGGTGGTTCAACTGTTGCAAGCTACAGAATCTGAGTTGTAGTTGAGTTTGTGTGCATGCTCTAATAAACTGCCAAAGGAAACTATAACATCTCTAACATTATGTCTAACATCCATTAGAGATTACCGTACCCAACCCACTACATTTACCACCCTGAGATCATTCATTGCAGGTTTCTATACTACCCTAAAACTGTCAACTATGACACCAACAACAACTTGATCCTCTGATAGCCTGTAAGCCCATTAGATGGATGCCAAACATTCACTAAACCTGCGCCAAGTAATATGATATCAATAGAAAACATAGAGGGGAAGTCCAGCATTGAAGAAACATACAAGATTTTCTATAGGGTGCACTCGACGGTATCCTAAGAGCAGAGATTCATCTGAACTAGGGTCTGACATAAATTTAGAGATTGCTAATCTCTATATAGTAATAGGCATACATCTTAAACCTCTCCAATCTATGAAGTATCAACAGGTGGTTCAATATATCCAGACTTCTATCTATTTGCATAGATCTCTCTGCTATACATTTAGAGGGTGCATATTTTCAAATTTCTATAGATTAACATATATCCACCTTAAACTTTCTCCAATCTAGTCACATAAATCTCTTGGAATTATCAACTGTAAATAAGATTAAAAACATTGAATTTAATTATCTATGATAATAAAAACAACATTACATTTATCGAGAATCCATTTATTCAAAACAAATTTACACAACCAAAAGAAAGCACTTTGCAAGATGCTAATTGCCAACCTCCTGAAATAGCCATAGCAAATGACACTGCCAAACCAAAATCATTGACAATATGGCAGGATGCAGGCTTCCCACATATTGCAACTTCCATGTACAAAAAGACAAACACAAAGAATCAATGAATGAAACAAATGTTTGAAGGACCATTCCTCCCCTTTTCTTAGTCAAGTTTTTTTGGATAACTAATACATATATGTCAAGCCACTTTTCTTGGTCCAAGCATTTCAGATAACTAATATCATATATGTTGATTCAGTCCTAAAAGACTATAATGTGCATATAAAATTGGTAAGCAATTCACGTGAATACAAGGACATACAAATTTGAAAAATTGATGCACAGAAAGTGCTAAAGGATCAATCCCAAACTATAAAATGCAACCCGCCTCTCTTAATAAAAATATCTTGGAAGCACTACAAAGTGAAAGCAACAAAATATAGCCATTGACAGATATTTATGGCTTTCAAACGATAACCCTGGCAAGACGCTAACTCTAGAGGTAATAATAAATATAAAACGATTGCAATTAAATTAAAGGTGACCAGTTTATGATTTATCCACAACATTAAACACAATAATAGTTCATGATTTTGGATTTTGAAGCATACTACAAGGACTATGTATACATTTTTGGGTATATGTAAAGCATTATCTGAACATTAGTAACAAACCTGGATATGAGAACCCTGCAACAGTCGAACCACCTTCCCACGACCTTCCTAACTCCGCTCTGTTGATTAAGAGTTTTGAGAGATGCGTTGAACGGTGATTTATTGAAAATTTCGTTATGGATACAAGTTGAAAATGGAATAATATTTATGGATTCTTGAGAATCCGTACATTTAACAGCTGCAAAGTAACTTGACTCAAGCGACAATGCCACTTGTGCAAGCAAAGTATTTGACAATAGTCGTGTAAACGCGTGTTTCTCGATAGATTTTTGTCCATAACGACACCATCATTCTGTTGTTAGAAATTTGAAAGATGGCCACCATAACGTGGACCATATAACAACACACTGAAAAGTTAATTTCCTCGTTACCATGCTAAATTTTCTCCTGTAACTCTGTAAATATTGCTCGCCCGTGATACCTTTCCCAGCCGTCCCTAGTACATATGTCAAAACCCTGCAACAGTCGAACCCTGGACCAGTCGAACACCTTGCTCTGCTCCAAAACCCTGCAGCAGTCGAACCACCTTCCCACGACCTTCCTAACAGTGAAATGGCTCATGTGCTCTTCTCCTCATGGTTGATGGGAAGGAACCCTGGACCAGTCCACGACCAGTCGAACACCTTGCTCTGCCTGAACCACCTTCCCACGACCTTCCTAACTCCGCTCTGCTCCGAAACCCTGCAACCACGACCTTCGTAACTCCGCTCTGCTCTGAAACCCTGCAACCACGACCTTCGGAACTCTGCTCCGAAACCCTGCAACCACGACCTTCGAAACTCCGCTCTGCTCCGAAACCCTGCAACCACGACCTCGAAACTCCGCTTGCCCAGAAAAATTTAAAAACAATACCTCGACCTTCGGAACTCCACTTGGCCAGAAAAATTAAAAAACAATACCTCAAAATATAAATATTTTATATAATAAATAAAAAAACCCCTCCCCTCTAGATATAAGGCAATATAATGTTTTTTGATTTTTTGATTTTTTTTACCCCAATATGAACGCACGTGATATAATATTGGTTTGTCAGTGACACCCCCGTGGATTGCACCTTCCGACCTTTATTAAAAATATGAAAACCCCTGTATAATGTTCCTTTAGCCAATCTCAGCCGTTGATCTCTGTAGATCAACGGCCCATATTAACCCATTCTCCGCCTTATATATTATTTCATTAACCTCCCAGATTTGATCTCCACCGTCGATTCCCTGATGGGACAGTCCATAATAAAACCACCCTGCTTCTTTCCATCCGTGCATCTTACCCTCCATCGCATGCGATCCGCACCGTTGGATCTGCGCCCCTCCATCCAAAGGCTCGCATTAAGTTTCACATTTTTTCTGCGACAGAGGTTTAACGCCAAAAAATTATGCGAAAAAAGTGGTTTTCATCTAGACACGTGGTGGGCGGCGGACTGTAACGCGTTTTTTTTGGGAAATTTGGAAACCACTCAAAAATAACACGAAAACAATGGTTTCTCAAGCCAAAACCATTTTTCCCTTTTACACTATGACCCATCGCATTTGTTCCCTACCGTTGATCTCTACAGATCAACGGCTCAGATTCAATCTGGCCATTACACCATCGCCCTCCGCCATTTACCAAGGGACTTCATAAAGTGATCTCCACCGTTGATCTCCTGGGCCGATCTCATCCCACGGCCCAGGTTATTTCCAAAGCCCCAATTTCAATTCTAAGCCTTTTATCCTCTGCCAAAGGATTTTTCACCTTTTTTCTGGAATTTTCTCCCATTGCACGATATTATGACCCTTCTACATAATATTTTCCTGGATTGATCTCGACCGTTGATCACTATGCATCAACGGCCTGGACTTAATATTTTCCACCGTTTGCTCCAACCGCCTCCTTTGAAACTCAACGCGTAATCTCCACCATTGGATGCTGCCATCCAATGGCCATGCTCCTAACCCCAACCTCTAAAGCAGTTTTACCCAAATATGCAGGATTTTCTCAATGTTTTATTGTTTGTGCAGGTTATAATAGTTTTTCAAGTGATTTTAAAAGAAAATAAAAGTCGAGGATGACGATCCTCCAGGCTTTCAGTTATCAAAAAGTATCCATCTACAGGGTTCGATGCCACGTTTCATCAATGTATCATGGGAACTGATGCCATATGAACCCTTTGTACACCTGCACATCAACAAGACAAGGTAAAATTTAAAAGAGTATCATTTTTGAAGACCTACCCACAGCGGAACTGAAGATTGAAGATTGTTTTCACAATTTTGGTGGATTACGGCTAAGATCGAAAATCAAAAGCCTAATCCACTAAATTAAACACAGTTAAAGACAAATAAAAAATATTTATCAGACAGAGGATGCCTCCACTGCCACATCAGAGGCTGATTGATTCCTCTCAGCTACCTAATGCCACCTGTAGCCTCACAGCATTCAACAAAGGTCGAGTAATGACCAGAATAGAGGATATTTGCCTCATCACAGTCGAACAGTTAATTCAGCCAAAGGAACTTATTGCAAAATATCAGCAGAGTTATTACAAGATGACACAGAGCCTAAAAGTCAACAAAATCATCCCACCGAGCTTAATTCTTAATGTAAAACAATTAATACAAAGGAAATATCTGTAATCTTCTCCATCGAGCCCCTCAAAGGCCGAGAAGTATTAATCTGTATTAATTGAACCTAGGAGATCTTTTATCCCATCCCACCTCCTCATTTCTTCTATAAATACTTCTGTAGAAGATGAGACAATGTTGGTTACAGAACTTTGAAATATACTTGTGCTCGAAACTTTCTATGTGTAAATAGTATTCAAAGGCTCTTAAAGCTCTGTTTGTGATTGTATAGTTAGGCTAAGAAGTGAAGATGATTGCTGAACTGAAAAATTGGACCTGAAGACTGTAACTGGTTTGACATCAATAACAAGCTGTTTCTTTGGATCCTGGTCTATATCACTGGTGAATTGCTCCTTTCTGTGTAATTGTTTTCATTTTTTGTATGCCATATTGTCCATTTATTCTCTGATAAATAACAACAAGCATAGAGTTAGGATTTACTGTTTATAGTACCCTTCTCTGACTGATAAGCTTTATCTCAATGTTTTCCTCTAAATCGTTTGTTTAAGAATGATTCAATACAGTCAAGCAGTTAGGAATGTTGGCGTTCCCTTGTCCTACTGTTATCTTTAAACATTTTTCTTGAATGTTATTTTCATTATATGCTCAGTAAGGATAGACTAGAAAAGTGATGGTGTGCCATGTTTTCTAGTTTCTTTCTCCAAAGGTAATTCTGAAAGTTTTCCTAAGTGTATGCTAAAATCAGACTAGATTTAAAAGTATCTTATCTGATCTTAGGCTGTGCTTTGTTTGTCTTATGTGTTTTCATCCCTTCTAAAGGTAATTATGTAGATTACTGGATTGTTTGTCTATTGAGTTTACTTTAATACGAACTTGCCCAAGGAATTTATGGTTAGCACTATTCTTGGTTGGTTTTAAACAATTACTTGAAAGGCTTTTCTTTTTTGGACAGACTGTTAAATCCTAGTTGAAATTAGTGTCTGTTTCCAACCCTCCAACACATTTATTGTTTCCATTCCATCATTTAATCTCAAAGATCTTGTGATATAGATGACTTGCCCCTGGACCACTCTTGAAATTGTTGCACAATTAAATCCCTTTTATGACTCCATAGCCCAATGGACTAAAAACCAGCGTTATATCTGTCTAATCAGCCAAATCTTGTTCTGATTGCTTGCAACTTCATACCTTTGAAACTATTTCATTTAGGACTTTCCACTCAAATATTAATCATGCTCAACCATCCAAAACAAAACAAAAAACCTCGGTCTTCATAACTAGCCTAATATCATTACCCAAAAGCCTTAAAAGATAAATCAATCTTTGCACTTATTGGAGAGATCCCTCTCCGGATTCAGGACGGCTATATCCTAGAATCCCAAAGTGGTTCAAGTGTTCTCTCTGCAGTTTTTATTTTCCAATCTTGCAAATTACAGGGAGCTAACATTTCTAGCAAGTCCACTGGGGATTTCTGAGTTAAATTACAGTTTAAGTACACCTTAGGACTCATGAAAATCCTAAATTCAAGAACATTTTGCAATGAGTACAAGCAGCCCTTTTCAAGCACTACCAAGCAAATGGTAATCATGATAAAACTTGTTTGAATCTGTGACAAAATAAGGAAACCTTAGGATTCTCATAAGAGCTTATCAAACCTTGAAGGATTAGCTACCTTAGCCATAAGAGTAGACTATCTTTGTCTCTTAACCGTAGCTAAGTTTTGAAACAAATTTAGGACACTCTTAGAACCCATAGGATTGAAAAATAACTCAGAAAACCAAAAAATATTTCAGATTGGTATTCAATAAACAAGTTGGTGGACCATAAAACCTTTTACCTCCAAAAGAGCTAAAAACTTCCACTTGGCGACTCCAAAACCCTAACAGACCTTAAGACTCCACTAGGAGACCCATAATCATTATAACATCTTTCAAACTCAGTTATAAGGCTTTAGGATTAAATTTTTCTTGTTTAAAAGATCAGTTAACCTCTTAAATATTGTCATATCTGGTTAAAATTTTCTTTTTTAGTTGGGTCTAAAAAACACAGCATAGTGGCTCCTAGAAGGATTCATACTAGAGCCTATCCTGACCCAGACCCACCTGAGATAGTTGATAACCCTAAAAGTATCCTTAGGAAGTCTCCTAAGATTAAATTTTCAATTGTTTTAAGATCACCCTTGAGAGTTAATTAAGTTCCTGAAAACCTTGCAGCTTTACAACAATCATAAGTTGACTTAAGAAATCAATTTAGAACTCGGTCACTTGATGATTTAGATCAGCTAGATTCAGATTCTTCACTTTCATCTCCAGAAAAAAGTGAACATCCTAGTAGTAGAGAAACAACACCACCTGATTTACATTTCCTTTTCAATTTAGGTGTCTCTCATCCAAGATCAGCTTAGTAATCTATTCCTGGTCCATCCACCTCTGTTCCTCATACATCCACTATCCAAACCACTCCACTTCAGCCCACTATCCCTCTTATTAATCCACCTCTTGTAAATCCACCCCCACCACATATCATGGCAGCATGGTATGCTCCGTTAGTCCTTCTTGTGCCCTTAGTCAATCTTCCACGGGACTATCAGTCCAAGATTCCATTATATGATGCCGGTAATGCTACTAATGCTTCACAACATGTGGATAAGATGAATGACTACTTTGACTTAAATGAAATTGATGATGAATCTGTCAAACTTAGACTGTTTTCTCAAAGTTTAGGGGGAGAAGTAAGAAAATGGTTCAAAAGCTTAGCCCCCCACAGTATCAATGATCTCCAAGCCTTCCATCAGACATTCCTAAACAAATGGGAAGTAAGGAAAAACCCTCTCAAAATACTCTCTGATTATTAAAATATCCACAGAAACATTGGGGAAAGTGTACAAGCTTACTGCACTAGATTTAACAGTGTGTATAATGCACTTCCCCCAGATCTAAAACCTCCACAAGGCTCATTGTTAAACAATTTTCCTGAAGGTTTTGACCCTGAGATGGCTTATCAGCTGAGAGAGAGAGATCCTTTAACCTTTGAAGATATTCAAAAAGGGGCTCTCGCTGTGGAAGTCAACTTGATGGAGAAAAGAGCAAGAATGAAGAATGAAAAGAGAGTATCCTTTAGAGAGGAAGCTACACCTTCCACATCCAGCTCAAATATGGAAAGAATGATGGAGGAGATGATGAAGAAAATGAGCATTCTTGAGAGAGCACAAGCAAATCAAAACCAAACAACACCTCAAAATAGAAATCAAAACCAAAATCAGAATTTTAAAAGAAACCAACCTCAAAATAGACCAAGGGAAGATGATCAACAGATCACTCCTCCTTTTCATCAAAACTATGTAAGCGAGGTTGAAGAAATAGATGAGAAAATAGAGGAAGATGATATCAATATGTTGGGAGTAGATAATGATGACTTTGAGGTTCATTATGATAGAAAACAAGGTCTATACACACCTTATGATGACAAAAGAGATGAGGATGAAAGCTATTATCAAGACATGGAAAATTTTATCATAGAGTCTCAAAAGGAATATGATCTTAGAATTAAAACCAATCAAGAAACTCCCAAAACTAAAACCTCTGAAAAATCTTCACAAAATAGCACTGTAAATAAACCCAAAATTGTAAAACAGAAGGACAAAACAGTGGCTGGAAATTTTGATAAAGGTAAAGAGAATGGCACTCAAAACAATGCAAAACCGAGTGCAGACCTTAGTAGTGTTAGCACCTCAGCTAATACTCCTATTAAAACAATTTTGACAAATGTAAATAGGCAGAATCATCAAACTGATTTTGCTAACAGAGTTGCAGTTAATAAGGTTGAAACAAGCGCTTCAAAGAATCATATTCCTTTCAGTTTGGAGCAAGAAATCTCCAGAATTAAAATCTCTGTTCCCCTTACTGAGTTAGCTGCCCAAAATGTATATAGAACCCAAATTTTGAAGGCTTTTAACATAGAAGAGAATAACGATACTGTCAATCTTAACGATGACCAACCAGAACTCATATTCGGTCCTAAGATTGAAGGTAAATATCAAGAGGGACCTGTTCCTCCTTTTTACATTAGTTTAAATGTTCATGACAAGATTCTACATAACACTATGCATGATTTTGGGGCATCTCACAATTTAATGCCCAAAGCTGTAATGGAGAGCCTGGGTCTAGAAATCACCAGAACTTATAAAGATCTTTACTCCTTTGACTCAAGCAGAGTAAAATCTTTAGGATTAATCAAAGACCTCTGCGTTAACTTAGCACAAATCCCAGCCAAATTCTTAGTAATGGATATTGTTGTGGCTGATGTACCCCCAAAGTATGGCGTGATGTATCAAGGTCTTGGGGGCTAAGTTACAAGGAACTATTTAGATGGACATGACATATGCGACCATCCCTGTTTTCAATCAAACAAGAAGACTTTACAGGGAGTCATATATGCAGTACATGGTTACTAGCCAAGACAGACCACAAAACTCTCCTATGTATTCTATAAATATAGGCCTTTATTCCTTTATCCTGTTTAACAATGAAACATTCAGTGAATAAGTCACTTTAACATAAATAATGGCCGATAAAGAGGAGGAGGTAGACAATGCAGAAGTGTCAAAAAATTTTACTACATTTGAAAACTTTAGCGATCCAAACACGGGTCTTGAGCTTCAAATCGTGCATCCATTACTTTTAAACCTTGACAGTCAAGAAGATAGTCCTCAACTCAACAAAAAACCTGAGAAATTAACACAAATTCAACAAAGTGTTGATGCTCAAGAACAATCCAAAAGCACTATAGTTGAGGAGGATAGTGATCAAACAGTTGAACCTGGAACTAATCCTCTGTGGAGTATGAACTTTGACGGGTCTTGCACTAAGACCAATGCTGGTGCAGGTGTCTGGATATGCAACACTGATAACAACCACACAGAGAGCCTTTCCTGTAGATTAAACTTTCAGTGTTCAAATAACATAGTGGAATATGAATCCCTTCTTTTAGGCTTACATTTGCTGAAGAAGTTAGGAGCCAAAAGAATTAAAGTTCATGAGGATTTAGAATTAATCATTAGGCAAGTCAACGGGGAATACAATGCTAATCACCCTAGACTTAGAGCCTATCAAAATGATGTCGTGGATTTACTAAAAAAAATTGAGGAATCCCAATTGATTTTTGTCCCAAGAAGAAAGAATAACATGGCCCACAGTTTAGATTTTGCTGCTAGAACATGCTTAACGCCATATGAAACTAAAGAATGCACAACTCAGATTAAATTCAGACCAGTTGTCCCTGATAATGAGAAATATTGGCAAGTGTTTGACATAGACAAACAAATAGAAGACTTCATGCAGTTCAGAAATGAATTTGAACTACCTAGTTCGGATTCAGATTATGAAACAGACTGCCCTAGTGAAGAAAATTTTCTTGATGAAGAAGAAAAGTCTCCTGAGCTTGCTAATGTAAATATTTTGTCTAGAAAACTTGATAATACATCAGAGATGATTGCAAATTTAGAAACAGAAGACTTAGAAACTCTGCATACTAGGGATCAAAGTTTGCCAAAGGGTCTGGCCCCTTTAGAAGAGTTGTTTGATTTCAACGATGTGGCCAAAAAACCAAAACTGTAGCCTGTATAAATTGAAGTGGAAGAGTGCAATATAGGCAGTGAACTAAAACCAATGGTGATCAAATTGTCTAAAACTTTACTAGCTCACATTAAACTCAAATACATAGAGCTGTTTAAAGAATTTTCTAATGTTTTCGCGTGGAGTTATGAGGATTTGAAATCCTATGACACTGAAATAATTCAGCACAAAATTCATCTCAAGTAAAACCAAAAGCCATTTAAAAAAAATCTGCATAGAATAAACCCTGTTCAGCTACCTTTGGTTGAGAATGAAATCAAGAAAATGTATGAAGCTGGTATTATTGTCCCTATTAGATATTTTGAGTGGGTGTCTAATCTGGTGTCGGTTAGGAAGAAAATAGGGGAGATTAGGCTTTGTATAGACTTTAGAGACTTAAACAAAGCTTCACTCAAGGATAACTACCCTTTACCCAAGATGGACTATATTTTACAAAGGGTAGTTGGTTCTAAAAGAATTTCTTTGCTTGATGGCTATTCAGGATACAATCAGATTTTAGTTCATCCTGATGATCAATTAAGGATAGCTTTTACTACACCTTGGGGCACTTTCATGTATGTGAAAATGCCCTTTGGTCTAATGAATGCTGGTGCAACTTTCCAAAGAGCCATGGACATAGCATTCTCAGAGGAATTGGGCTACTTCATCATTATATACCTTGATGATGTCACTATTTTTTCAAAGACAGATGAAGAGAACTTAGAACACTTGAGAACAGTTTTCGAGAGATGCAGAAATTTTGGGATATCTTTAAACCCAAAGAAAACACTATTCAGTCTCCAAGAAGGTAAACTTCTTGGGCACATCATTTCGGAAGAGGGAATTAAGATAGACCCAAAAAGGATCGAGGCCATATTGCAAATCTCTCATCCTCGAAACATCAAGGAACTACAATATTTCATCAGAAAGATTAATTTCTTGAGAAGGTTCATACCCAACTTGGCTGAGCTCCTTAGAAACATTACAAACATGTTGAAAAAGGAACAAGGGGTTAAGTGGACCTTGGAAGCAAAGAATTCCTTTGAGCTGGTGAAACTAGCGTTAACCAAAACACCTGTCCTGATTAGTCCTAATTTTTCAAAAGATTTTTATATTTTTTCATTTGCATCAGAACATATAATAGTTGTTGTCCTTTTACAGAAAAATCCACAAGGACAAGAGCAGCCTATTGCATTCTTTAGCAAGGCATTTATGGATGCCCCTCTGAAGTACAACATTATGGAAAAGCAAGCTTTTACTTTGGTCAAGGCTTTAAAATACTTCAGAGTATACATCTTGCACTCACACATCATTTCCTTTGTCCCAAATTCAGTTGTGAAAGACATTCTAACACAGAACCCAGATGGTAAGTAAGGTAAGTGGATAGCTGTTATTCTTGAATATGATTTAGAGATCAAGCCCACTAAACTCATCAAAGGCCAAGGTCTAGCTAGATTAATGGCTGAATAAAATTTTGAAGTTCTTGATATTAATATGATTTATGCTTTAGATGAACAAGAGGAACTCTCAACTCCCATTGTTGAAGATCATTTTATGAACTCCTCTTGGTATGCTAATATTCTATATGTTTTGCTTAATTTGAATACGCCTACCGGTTTGAAAAAAACAAAGGAAAGGTTTTTAAAGTTAAAATTTGTAAACTACTGCATTATAGATAAATGTCTTGATTGGGAGAATGCAAGTGGGATATTTCTTAAATGTTTGCCTGAGTATGATGTAGATAAGGTTAAGCACGAATTCCATGAAGGAGAGTGTGGAGGTCATCTCTACTGGAAAACAACGGCCAACAAAATCCTGAGGGCTGGTTACTATTGGCCTACTCTCTTTCTTGATGTACACAAGATGGTCATTGCCTGTCATAAATGCCAACTTTTTGAAGGCAAAAGAAATTTTTTGCCCTTACCTCTACACCCAATCATTGTTGAAGCCCCTTTTCAATAGTGGGGACTTGACTTCATAGGAGAAATCCACCCACCATCCTCTGCCCAACATAGATGGATTCTCACTGCTACAAAATATTTCACCAAATGGATAGAAGCCATCCCTTCTAGGCAAGCCAATGACTCAGTCATCATAAAATTCATTGAGACTCATATCCTCTCAATATTTGGTTTTCCTAGGAATATCATCACTGATAATACAGCAGCATTTGGATCCAAGAAGATGGTTGAATTATGTCACAAATATCAGATAACATTAGGGAATTATACTGCTTATTACCCTCAAGGTAATGGGCTAGCAGAATCCTCAAACAAGAGTTTGGTGAACATAATCAAGAAGTTGTTAGAAGACAACAATAATTCTTGGCACACAAAGCTAGTTCATGCACTATGGGTTGACAAATTGACATTAAAGAAATATATTCGGATGTCACCCTACCAGCTTGTGTATGGTACATATGCAATTTTTCCAACCAGCCTTGGTGTACTAGTTATGAGGTTGATTCAAGAGGTGCAGTTTGAAGACAATGACATGATCAAAAGAATAAATCAGACCATTCACCTTCAGAAAACCAGAGAGGAGGTTTATAACAAATCATTACAAAAGCAAGAAAGCATCAAAAAACTTTTTGATAGAAGAACAAAGGCCAGCAATTTTAATGTTGGGGACAAAGTGTTAAAGTGGGACTCAAGGAGGGAAGACAAGGGAAAGCATGGGAAGTTTTACAACTTATGGCTTGGCCCTTATCTCATTCATTCTGCTGCTGGTAATAATGCATTTTTCTTGCAGGAGTTGAATGGAGATAAACTGTTTGGGGGTCCTGTCAATGGCAGGATGCTCAAACATTACTTCTCTTGATCCTATTATGTTTGGAAGCCTTTTTATATTTTTTCTCATTATAAATATTTCACCCATCATTGCATTCAAAGTTAGAAAATTCAAAAATACAAAAACAATGAAAGAAATAAAAGATGGCAGATTGTAAAAACAATAAAGGTACAGCCCTATACCAAAAAGAGAAAAACAAATCTGAAAGTGTGCAAGCTCAAATGCCACTCCTAAAAACACACTCCTAGTTATTCATACAGCCTAATCATGACTAATTAGTTTTAAATTGACTGCTGATAGGTTAGTGAATTCGATTTGCCAAACAGCTTAATCTTAGCTTATCAGTAGGTAGATTAGGCTAGAAATTAAAGGTTCAAACAAGCTCAAAATCTGAACCAAAGTGTCCAAAGGAAGAATGAATCCCATCTGTTTTAATCCTGAGTCAAAAATATAAAGTAAACTAGTTCTAATTAGCTCAAAATCTGAACCAGAGAACAAAGAAAAAATTGCTCGAATAAACCCCTAAAACAGAGCTGAAGAAAAGAGAAGGCCATGCTTAGAACTTTCAGATCTTAAGCCTTCCATTTTGATTTAATTTTCTGTAAAATAATTATCTATGTGCAGCTTGTTTTATGCCATATATCAACAACAAGTTAGACTGTTCAATCCTAACTTGTATGCTTTTAAATTTCTGTTTTAGAAGTTAGAGAATGAAAATCTGTTAGACTATTTAATCCTAACAGATAGTAGATTAGGTAGAGAAGCATATGAGCTCAACTGTTTAATCTGAGTTCATGGAGAAATAAGAAGTAGAAATAGATTATTTTTTTTCTTTCAAAAGAATAAAATGTTTGTAAGAGAGTTTGTCAATCCAAGTGCACTCTAAAGAAGAAAAAATGTTAGATCAGTAGGATTGGGTAGGTAGAAAGCTTGTGTTGATAATATCCATTGTTTTTTCATGGCTGCTAATATTTTCAGAGCAAAAGAAGATCACCCAAGTAAATAAATTTGCAGCCCAATGGATAAGGCACTAATCAGCCTCCCAGAGAATGCAAGTTTGAAGTTCTTGATGCCTTCAAGAAGGCACCATCCCCATGTGGAGCCACTATTAGCCACCTATAAAATTTGTCATATCAAATGGTGGCTAAAAAAATTTTGAAGTCTTCAAGAAACAAGTTTTATTACAAAATTTGTCATCTTTTGAAGCCTTATGAAGATATCTTATCGTCTGTTTAAATCTTCACTGTTGTTTCCCTTTCGAAATGCTGAAAATATGTTATTTTCATAAAGAAAAGACTGCTACAAAAATCCTTTTTTTCCCTTCCTTTCACTTCAAATTCAACTCCATTTAACCCCCTTGCTTCCTCATAAAATTCCTCTTTTTTTCATTTATTTCCCTTTCCCCTTCATTAAGATCCTTTTGTAAGGTTTGAAAATCCTTTTTGAACCTTACTGAAACCCCCAAATCCATCAAAAAACCTTGAATATTTCATAAAAATAATTTTTTTGACTATGAACCTAAGCCCCTTTGGGCCAAGTCCTGAACCACTTCCCCACCACATGCCCATGCCCTAAAACTAGGTGCTAAACCCATAAAGCACTTATCGCATCGGGAAATTTGCGATCAGCGCAAGTTTTTTGTTACAAAAAAGTCCCGATGTCGATTGGCCCTTTTGTATATAAGCCCCCGACCTCATTTATGCTTCACAAAACCAAAGGCCCGCAATCGGGTGCTTGAACCTATGAATAAACCCATCCCGATCTAATTTTCCCTTTATAAATTCATAAAACCCCTTTTCCTATGTTTTTAATTAAATGCGTCGGTGTAAAGTTTTTTAATGAAAAGGACCGTTGATCTAAAAACCAATCGACAGTCAAAAGGATCTCGCATCGGAGATTTTCTAAATGGGTAGATTGAAAAGGCCCCTCCATCATTCCGATTGTGACTATCCCCTTTGAGCATATAACCCCAGTCCCTTTCACTTTTTCATATATCCAAAGGCCCCCACAGTCAAGCACCAAACCTTATATATAACCCACCCCGAAGCTGTTAAACCTTTGTTTTTCATTAAAATTTGGGTTTTCATATGTTATAAAGGGTTTCTGTCGGTTCATGTTTTAAATGAATCCCAACCGTTTATCTTGAACCAATCAACGATTAGGAGAATCTCGCATCAGGAGATTTCATTTGGCGCATTTTATATTCACCACCTCTGATTAGTTAGCTCTTGACTCATTTCCCGACGTCGATCTGATCTGCAGATCGACAGTCTATAGCCAATGGCATCAGCGCTCCCCTGTCCACTACCCCCGCGGATCGTAAAAGCTCTGACTACATCTAGGCCATCCACGTGTCAAGATCCGACAGCCCAGATTGCACCTTCCGACCTTGGTTAAAAATATGAAAACCCTAGTATAATGTTCCTTTAGCCAATCTCAGTCGTTGATCTTTGTAGATCAACGGCCCATATTAACCCATTCTTCGCCTTATATATTATTTCATTAACCTCCCATATTTGATCTCCACCGTCGATTCCCTGATCAGACGGTCCATAATAAAACCACCCTGCTTCTTTCCGTCCGTGCATCTTACCCTCCGTCGTGTGTGATCCACACCATCAGATCTGCGCCCCTCCATCTAACGACTCGCATTAAGTTTCAATTTTTTTCTGCGATAGAGGTTTAATGCTAAAAAATTATGCAAAAAAAGTGGTTTTCATCTAAACACGTGGCGGGCGGTGGACTGTATCGCGTTTTTTTTGGGAAATTTGGAAACCACTAAAAAATAACGCGAAAATAGTGGTTTCTCAAGCCAAAACCATTTTTCCCTTTTACACTGTGACCCATCGCGTTCGTTCCCTACCGTTGATATCTACAGATCAACAGCTCAGATTCAATCTAGCCATTACACTATCGCCCTCCACCATTTACCAAGGGACTTCATAAAGTGATCTCCACCATTGATCTCCTGGGCCGATCTCATCCCACGGCCCAGGTTATTTCCGAAGCCCCAATTTCAATTCTAAGCCTTTTATCCTCCGCCAAAGGATTTTTCACCTTTTTTCTGGCATTTTCTCCCATTGCGCGATATTATTACCCTTCTACATAATATTTTCCTAGATTGATCTCGACCGTTGATTACTATGCATCAACGGCCTGGACTTAAACTTTTCCACCGTTTTCTCCAACCGCCTCCTTTGAACCTCAACATGCAATCTCTGTCGTTGGATGCTGCCATCCAACAGCCATGCTCCTAACCCCAACCTATGAAGTAGTTTTACCCAAATATGTAGGATTTTCTCAATGTTTTATTGTTTGTGCAGGTTATAATATTTTTTCAAGTGATTTTAAAAGAAAATAAAATCCAAGGATGACGATCCTCCAGGCTTTCATTTATCAAAGAGTATCCATCTACAGGGTTCGATGCCACGTTTCATCAGTGTATCATGGGCACTGATGCCATATTAACCCTTTGTACACCTACACATCAACAAGACATGGTAAAATTTAAAAGAGTATCAGTGTTGAATACCTAACCACAGCAGAACTGAAGATTGAAGATTGTTTTCATAGTTTTGGTGGATTACGGCTAAGATCGAAAATCAAAAGCCTAATCCACTAAATTAAACACAGTTAAAGACAAATCAAAAATATTTATCAAACAAAGGATGCCTCCCCTACCACGTCAGAGGCTAATTGATTCCTCTCAGTTACCTAATGCCACCTGTAGCCTCACAACATTCAACAGAGGCCGAGTAATGACCAGAACAGAGGATATTTTCCTCATCATAGCTGAACAGTTAATTTAGCCAAAGGAACTTATTGAAAAATATCAGCAAAGTTATTACAAGATGACACAAAGCCTAAAAGTCAACAAAATCATCCCACCGAGCTTAATTCTTAATGTAAAACAATTAATACAGAGGAAATATCTATAATATTCTCCATCGAGCCCCTCAAAGGCTGAGAAGTATTAATCTATATTAATTGAACCTGGGAGATCTTTTATCCCATCCCACCTCCTCATTTCTTCTATAAATACTTCTGTAGAAGATGAGACAATGTTGGTTGTAGAACTTTGAAATATATTTGTGCTCGAAACTTTCTATGTGTAAGTAGTATTCAAAGGCTCTTGAAGCTCTGTTTGTGATCGAATAGTTAGGCTGAGAAGTGAAGATTATTGCTGAACTGAAACATTGGACCTGAAGACTATAACTGGTTTGATATCAATAAAAAGCTATTTCTTTGGATCCTGGTCTATATCACTGGTGAAGTGCTCCTTTCTGTGTAATTGTTTTCCTTTTTTGTATGCCATATTTTCCATTTATTCTCTGATAAAGAACAACAAGCATAGAGTTAGGATTTACTGTTTATAGTACCCTTCTCTGACTGATAAGCTTTATCTCAATGTCTTCCTCTAAATCGTGTGTTTAAGAATGATTCAATATAGTCAAGCAGTTAGGAATGTTGGCGTTCCCTCGTCCTACTGTTTGCTTTAAACATTTTTCTTGAATGTTATTTTCATTATATGCTCAGTAAGGATAGACTAGAAAAGTGATGGTGTGCCCTATTTTCTAGTTTCTTTCTCCAAAGGTAATTCTGAAAGTTTCCCTAAGTGTATGCTAAAAGAAGACTATATTTAAAAGTATCTTATCTGATCTTAGGATGTGCTTTGTTTGTCTTATGTGGTTTCATCCATTCTGAAGGTAATTATGCGGATTACTAGATTTTTTTTCTATTGAGTTTACTTTAATACGAACTTGCCTAAGGAATTTATGGTTAGCCCTGTTCTTGGTTGGTTTTAAACAGTTACTTGAAAGTATTTTTTTGTTTGGATAGACTGTTAAATACTAGTTGAAATTAGTGTTTGTTTCCACCCGTCCAACACTTTTATTGTTTCCATTCCATCATTTAACCTCAAATATATTGTGATATAGATGACTTTCCCATTGGACCACTCTTGAAATTGTTGCACAATTAAAGCCCTTTTATGACTCCATAGCTCAATGGACTAAAAACTAGCATTATATCTATCTAATCAGCCAAATATTGGTCTGATTGCTTGCAACTTCATACCTTTGAAACTCTTTCATTTAGGACTTTATACTCAAATAATAATCATGCTCAACCATCCAAAACAAACAAAAACCCTCAGTCTTCATAACTAGCCTAATATCATTACCCAAAATCCTTAAAAGATAAATAATCTTTGCACTTATGGAGAGATCCCTCTCCGGATTCAGGAGGGCTAGATCCTAGAATCCCAAAGTGGTTCAAGTGTTCTCTCTACAGTTTGTATTTTCCAATATTGAAAATTACAGGGAGCTAACACGCTTAACACGGTATTGATTGGACCAGATATGCTAGAAGAAATGGAACAGGAAATGAAGATGATCAAACAGAACTTGAAAGCAATGCAGTATATGTAGAAGAGTTATGCATACATGAACAAGTTGTTCAAGGAGTTTCAGGTTGGGGATCATGTGTTCTTTCATATCAAGCCCAAGAAGAGATCATTATGGATTGGATCGTGTGCCAAGTTGGCACCAAGGTATTTTGGACCCTTCACGATCATTGAGAGGATCAAACCAATGGCCTATTGACTTGCACTGCCTTCCATGGTGAAATTAAATGATTTTTTTCATATATCATTGCTTGTTAAATATTTTAAAGATGTTGATCTGTGATTGACTAGTCGGTATTGCAGGTGGATCTAGAAGGAGAGTTACAGCTGGAACTGTAGTGCATTATTCATAAAATATGCTCATGCTCCGGAATCAAGCAATCGAGCAAGTTAAAGTGTAATGGAAGCACTTTGGGCCCAATGAAGCTACATGGGAGATGGCAGATCATATGCAGGCCATGTATCCTTCCTTGTTTATGAGTTGAGGCAAAGCAATTTTTGTGTGATGTTGGTATATGTTTGGTATATGTTTTGGTGATGTTTTGATATATGTTTTGATGTGATTTTCAGGTATATGCACATATGTATATGGATGTAAATACCACCATGAGCTATGTATAAATCTCTAATAAGCATTATGGTGTCATTTCATTATAGTTGTCATGTTGTTATGATGTCATGTTGGTTTTCTTTCAAGAGGGTGATCATTCTAAATACTGTATCGAGCTATGTTATAAAGATACATGGGTAGTATGTTTTCTTTTCAATGGTGTTTCTGAGGTATATGTGTGATTGAAAACCTAGGAAGGTGTCCCCCAAGGGGGAGGGTTCTGTAACATTCCTAGTGAAAATTCCATGTAATAAAGTAAAAATAATAACCACGGTTGACGGGACATGTATTCCAAGTGGAATGTTGGGAAAAACATCCTAGTGTGGGTGTTCACATGGTTTATTATGGCTAAGGAAAATGGAAAAGGCTATGGTTGAGGCAATAAAGAGGAAAAAAATATTTTAAGCACATTTATTTGTGAAATAATGGAAATTAGGAGAAAATGGAGATGAAAGGTCACAAGTGGCATGTAAGAAGGAAAATGAAGGAAAACTAATCTGAAATTGATCAATGGATGATCAAGGACCCAGAAAAGGCCAAAATTCAAAGTTGTTGGATTCAAGCTAAATCCATTCCATCGCGTAGATCTCCTAGAAATGATTCCAATGCAACTTGAAGGGACAAAAATGGATTTTGTATGTGAAAATTATTCAAATTCAAAGATTTCAGGGCAAATTCCAAAAATTCAAAGTCATCGGGCAATCAAAGGTCAAGGTTTAACCACCATGTGACAGCACGAGAAGGTGAAGGGTGGCAGGTTAGGATTGGTGTGTATCAAACAGTGTTGCATTGAAAAGTGGTAGGTGGTAGTTGGGCGTGTTGGGACCAATCCCAAGGTGAAATGTGGCCCTATCATAGGGCGACACATGGCCTCATTGAATTCGTAAAAAGTCGTTAAGGGTCTGGCAGAGCTAACGGGGTTTGAACCCGTGACCTATCATCTACAGACTCAACACATTTACCAATACATCATCAACATGATTTGGTATAACGATGGTGCATATATTATATTTAAATTTTACTTTTGTGGCCAATGGGAGTAGGGTGGTGGAGCCCGCTGTTGGGTGCCAGTTTTTCACTTATTTCCTACATTTGTTTCCCCTATTTTAACTCATGACTATAACCATTGGGACTATCTTTGCCTCTTTTTCCTACCATTCTATCTTAAATTGTGATGTTTCACCTTATTTTCATTACTCTATCATTTCATCAATTATTATGATGTATCATGCCTTTTTTATGACTAATTGAGGATGAATGTTTGGAGAAGATCTATGGTCTTTTGTTGTCTTTCCAGATGCCATTTTTAGCAAAAAATATCTCGAGCACGAGGCGTACAGGAGCAGTTAAAGGTGTGTTGTTACAATGATATTTTACACCATGTTGTTACAGACCTGCTGACTGGATCTCGTCAACTCCTAATGTTGACCTGTCCTCTAGTTGTTACGCTACAGTTTTGATTTATCGTGATAGCTCTGGAAGTTATTAAGTATTGTATTTTTGGATAAAAACCCCTAGGTGGTTTTGATTGTAATCTATAATTTTCCATTTGAACTTTTATTAAGAAGTGGTTGTAACCATATGTATTCTATTTTGATCAGCATGAGAATCATAAGATTCTCATGACTGATCCATCCCTCGTTTTTCTAAAATTTAACCACTATATAGTTCTTGGCCTTTGAGGTCGAAAGGTTAGCAGAGAACAACATTACTTTGTATCTGTAATTGTTGCTCATATTAATACAAGTTATCCTATTGTTGTTGTTGCATGCATCGTCTGATTTAGTTCCGTTAAATTTCTTTCTCTACCTGCGCCCTCCTAGGGAGGAAGGGCCCTCCTCTTTAGCGGGGATTGCAGCGGTTACGGTAGTTGTGTATATATCTATTTCTTATTTTCTTTATGTATCAGTGGAAGTGTTGTTGTTGATGTTTTAGCTGTGAATAATATCTGCTTCAATTCCAATGTTTTATATGTTGTTACACATATGAGATTAGAGATACCAGCTGGGTAATTGTTGTGTGGCGCGCTAGGAAAAATTAATTGAGGTGTGATTACAGTCTTGTAGATCATTTATTTCTGCATGAGTGATTTCCTTCCAAAATTTACTTCAGCAATGATTTCCTTTATTTTGATTTTCTTTTGGTTGGATTTATCAGCATAGACAGTGCAGTTGTCATTGAAATAAAAGATGTCCCTAGATTGATAATGTATGTGTATTGTTTATTCATTTAACCTTGATTAATACAACTCAACATTTTGGCGCCATTTTTGGGGATGACAGTGACGATCCAATCAACCAAAGTTGTTTGTTAGAGGATAGATTTTACCTAATCTGCAATTGTCATACGGTAAGACGAGAGGTAAGAACTTGTGCAGCACTCTAACGAACTTGAGCGGGCTCACCAATGCTACACTGGGGTACTTAGAGGTGAAATTTCCGTGTGTTTTTTTGAAGTGTCTCCAACGACAATTTTCGGGTGGTAAAATGAGATGTAAGAACCTGTGCATTGCTCTAACATACCTGAGTGGGCTCACCAATGTCTTGCTGGGACACTTAGAAGTGTGAATTTTTGGGTGTTTCTTTAGGGTGTCTTCAGCTATACAATTGTTGGGCGGTAAGACGAGAGGTAAGAACCTACGCATCGCTCTAACGAACTTAAGCAGGCTCACCGCTGTAGAAACTGAAGCACTTGTAGGATGAATTGATACACATCGGGTCCATGTGTGCTAGTAGGATGATAGCAACATCCACAAACACCCCCACTCTACTAACTACAAGAAAGACGGGTCATAAGAAGGAAAAGAAGAGTGCAGATTTGGGAAGAAAGACATTCTTTGGAGATATGATCTCAAGAGAAGAAAAGGAAAAGTATACTTCATATAGAGACAATAGGAAGATAGGACCACAGAAAGCAGCTACTATATCAAGGCCTGAGGCATCGGTGCCTTCCGTGTCTGGACCTCACCACCCTTTGAACAGCATATCCACTTATGATATCAAGACTCTAGATTCAAAACAGTAGTGGAAAATCATTTATCAGGATCTGAGAATTGAGGGACATGGAGAGACCAGTCAGGAGCATAAAGGACATGAGGAACAACATTTAATTGATTATCATTTGGATGCTAGTAGTGCAGTTAAACAGTTGGTCCTGGAACATCCTGACCCTTTTATTTATCAATATCCTGCACACTCTGAGGTCAGTTCATCCCATTAGGAAGAATCAGCCAGGGGGGATGAGAATTTCAAGATAGATAGCTCCATTACATTTTAAATCCCAATAGTAGTGACATGGGATGAGGTTCCTATGAAAAATATCCCTTTTTCATCCCTACCATCCTTTCAATGGATGGTTGTTGAAGATCATGATACCTTTTTGTTCGAATTTTGTGTTATGTAGAGGATATGACTACACTTCGGATGGCCAGAAGCTGAAATTTTTTCATGCTACTCTGAAAGGATAAGAATTAAGGTGGTTCAAGAGACTGGGTGCTAGCACGATTTGAACCTGGAATGACATGAGAGAGGCCTTTCTCTTTAAGTATCAGGATTACTGTCGAACCAGGGATTTAAAGGAAGAGATATTCAGAATTGCACAGAAGGAGGAGGAGAGCTTGGAAGACTATATGGAGTGATTCCATTACAATTTACAAAGTTCTAAGTTTAGTAACTTAGCCCTGGAAATTCTGAATCCAATATTCTTAAGAGGTATAAGAGATGACTGTCTGAAGCATTTGAATCTGTTCAGAAAAGGAGACATATCACAAGAACCGCTTGAAGAAATAACGAAGCTTTGCATACATAGTTCAAGAGGATTAGTCAAGGGGAAAAGTTCAGTTTGGGACCCTTCAGTCCGGATACAAAATTCCACAAGTGGAGAAGTAACCAGAGCAGAGATCAGAAACCTATTTAGGGGTTTTAAAAACGACCTCCTTAGCACTCTCTCTACCAAAATCACTATGGTAAAAGTTAATAAAGCACAAGCAGAAGCTGAAGCAGCCTTAGCAATATTTTGTCCCCGATGCAAAAAGAAACATTTGGAAAGAAAATGTGAATTGAATAGCGTCAACCTGTGCAATATCTATGAATTGGCACATTCTACGAATCAATGTCCTAAATTTCCCAGACTGAAAGATGTACTTCAAGAATCAAGTGAGGATGTACAGTCTTCTTATTTCATCAAGTCAAAGAGACCATGGTAGCCATGACCTACAGGTATGCCTTCATATTTTCCTCTTTTTATCCTTGGAGTAATGTTTATAATAATATGCAATATCCATGGCAGTATCCTACTCCTTCCTCAACACAATTTCCTTCACCCTGGAACCAGTGGCTGTCTCCGCCACCAATTCAATATCCCCCATCGCAACCCGATCCCTAGGGCCAGAATTGGAGAGGTAATGGCCAATGTCTAGTACCCCTTGCACTACTAATACAACAGCAGTTACAACTTCCTTCTCTTCAAAATCCTACACCTTCTGTCTGACCCCAATTACTTGTGCAACCTAACCCCAATCTGAATAATAAGGTGGCCCAAAGCATAGATGCTCTGGTTACATTCCAAACTTATCTTATTACTCCTATTGGACTCAATGAGGTTCAGATTTGAATGGGAAAAGTAATCATATCTGAACATACTCCCATTATTACCGAAGAATGTGAGTCACCTACAAAGGATATGGGCGATTCTGAGGTAGTTGTTACACATTTAACAACTGATACAGCACCCATTGTTACACCTATAGAAGCCAGCTCGGGAGGGTCTGATGTTTCTACAATAGCCAACCTAAGCAAGGCTGGTGCATCTAGGATAGTTGACTCAACTACTAACATTCAGGATCCTTCATACCCTCAGCGATTAACTGAAACTGGGCCAGCCTCACAACCTGAATCAGAATTCCTCAAGGAACTACAAAATTTGTATTTGTGGATTTTGTTGTTACAGGCTCTTAAGGAAGTACCTATATATGCTAAAATAGTGAGGGATCTGTGCATCAAAAATCTTGGAAGAAAACCTAAAGACCCTGCTACTATCCATGTCATGGGGAAACTATCTGATCTCATGATTGATCAACCATTGTTGACTAAATATAATGATCCAGGGAATCCTACAGTGACTGTCCATATTGACGATAAACCCATAACCAATACTTTGATTGATTTAGGGGCAGCCATTAATGTCATGAATAAATACCTCTTTATCTCCCTAGGACTTCATGGACTAAGAACTACGCCCACAGTTCTTGAATTAGCAAATAGGTCTCGTGTCAAGCCCAAGGGAATGATAGAATATGTGGTTATCACTGTGTCTTCTTGGAATTATCCGACTGATTTTCTCATTTTACAAACCAAATCTAACCTGGGGGGTCATCCTTTAATCCTGGGAAGACCATGGCTAGCCACTCAGACACATATATCGGATGTAGGTCCAGATCTATGGTGATCTCAGATGGGAAGGCCACTCATAACCTGACTCTTTACCCCCCAGCAAAACCTCACATGGATTTGAGTAGTCCCTGGTGGGACGAATTTGAACCTGAATCTGATCTTTCCCTACCTCTCCTCACGCTTGGAAAAGAACAATACTTTAAGGATGAAACAGAGGATGATATCATTAATGGTTTTATTAGTAATTCACTCTTTGTTGCCTCCATTAGAGATCTAGGGGAAGAAGATGAGGTAGATGATGCAATTATTGAACATTTGAAAACCACTCTGCATACTATTAGCAGTCACATTGAAATTGAACCTGGGAAATGTTTAAACATCAATCCTAACCTGACTGTTGAAAAAAAAAACAATTTGTTGATACAGTTGTTACAGAAATATTAAAGGCATTTGCATGGGACTATACAGATATGAAAGGAATCCATCCTGATCTATGCACTCACCGTATTTATCCTAAAGAGAATTGAAAACCAGTTAGACAACTGTAGCGTCGAATGAACCCCGCACTTAAGGAGATAGTGAAAGAATAATTGCAGAAACTCCTTAATGCTAATTTCATCTACCCCATTTCTGATAGCCAGTGGGTGTCTCCACTTGTCATAGTTCCCAAAAAGAATGGAAAGTGGAGAGTCTTTGTAGACTATAGAGAGCTTAACAAGGCTACTCAAAAGGACCATTTTCCTTTACCATTCATTGATCAGGTCCTGGATACTCTCTCTGGGAAAAAAAAATTTCATCCCTAGATGGGTTTAGTGGCTATAATCAAATACATATTGCCCCGGAAGACTAAGACAAGGCAACCTTCACTTTCTCATGGGGTAATTTTTCATACAGATTCCTTCCTTTTAGCCTTTGTAATGCACCAGCAACTTTTCAAAGGGAAATATTGGGTATTTTTTCTGATCTCTTGAGTGACTTCCTTGAAATCTTTATGGATGAGTTTATACCCTACAGAGATGCCTTTGAAATAGCATTAGCTATTTGGAAAAAGTGTTGGAATTTTGTGAACAAACTAATGTTGCTCTAAGCACGAAGAAATGCCACATATGATGACCAAGGGAATTGTGTTGGGACATTTCATTTCGATAGATGGAATCAAGGTAGATCCTGCAAAAATTGAGGTAATCTCAAAAATCCCAACCCCTAAGACTTTGAAAGAGGTACATATTTTATTGGGACTTGTAGGATACTATAGTATATTTATAGAAAACTTTTCAAATATTGCATCTCCTCTGTTTTTTTTTCTCATGAAATATGCGGAATTTGTGTGGACAGGGAAGTGTGAGCAGGCCTTTCTGAAGTTAAAGAATTGTGTAATAGCAGCACCTGTTTTACGAGGACCAAACTAGAGATTTCTATTCCATATCACTACGGATGCATTTGAAATAGTTGTGGGTGTTGTTTTGGGGAGTTGGAAGAGAAACCTTACGCCATTTATTACATCAGCAAGAATTTAGCTCTAGCAGAACTCAACTACACTGTGACTGAGAAGGAATTCCTAGCAGTAGTGCATGTTATCAACAAATTTCAGCACTACATCACCAGGTATCAAGTATTTGTACACACAGACCATGAAGAAATTCAATTTTTGATGAAAAAACCTATTACTAATGGTAGAGTTACACGATGGTTATTGTTGTTACAGGAATTCGATATTACTATTTTAGATAAACCCAGAAAGGATAATGTAGTTGTTGATTTTCTTTCTAGATTAACTATAAGTGATGACTGCACTGCCATTGAGGATTCTTTTCTAGATGAATATATTTTTTCCATACCTACTCACTCACCATGGTATGTAGATATAGCCAATTACTTTGTTGTAGGGAAATTCCCACACCATTTATCTTCCAAAGAAAAGAGGAAGATTATACAACAGAGTGCTACTTACTCCTGGATAGAAGGAAATCTCTATCACACGGGGCCAAACTTTTAGATTAGGCGATGTGTTAGAGAAGATGAGGTATTTGAGAACTTGAAGGCTTGTCATGAGGAACCCTGTGGAGGGAACTTCGTTGACAAAAGGATGGGATATAAAGTACTCTCAACAAGGTACTACTGGAAAACTATATTCCAAGATGCCAAGAAGTTTGTGAAGGGATGTGATAGCTACCAGAGGATGGGCTAGCCTCTGAAATTAGATGAGATGTTGTTACAGCCTCAGATAGTGATAGAACCATTTGAAAAATGGGCCCTGGACTTTGTGGGGCCAATTAATCCTTCTTCACCACAAAAATCATACATATTGGTCTACACTGACTATGTCACAAAGTGGGTTGAAGCAAAGGCACTAATTAGAGAAACAAATCAGGCTGTTTCAGACTTCCTATTTGAATATATTCTTGTTCACTTCGGAATACCCAGAAAGATAGTGAAAAATGGAGGGCCTCAGTTCACATCTCATTTGATCAAGAAGTTGGTTGAAAAGTATAGAATTCATCACAGAATCACTTCATCTTATCACCCACAAGAAAATGGCCAAGTAGAAAGCACCAATAAAGTCATTGAGAGAATCTTAACAAAGACAATAGCCAGCCACCAAAGAAACTAGGCCGAGAAACTTCAAGAGGTACTGTGGGCTTACAGAACAACATGGAGAAACACTATAGGCTTCTCACCATATGAATTGGTGTATGGTAAGAATCCTTCATTCCCCATATATTTTGAGATAAAGACATTAAGAATAGCATTGCATGTCAATCTGGACATAAGTACAGCACAAACACAAAGATTGAATCAGCTCAATGAGTTGGAAGATAAATGTTTGGTTGTTATTCAACAGACAAATATCATTCAGCAGCAAAGAGCTAGATGGCATGATGGTTTTATTAAGAAGAAGAAGTTTTGTAAAGGAGATTGGGCTCTTTTGTATGATTCATGTTTCAAGTATTTCAATGACAAGCACTGCACCAGATGGCTAGGTCCTTACGAAGTAGACACAGTCTTTGACAATGGGACTATACAATTGGTCACCATCGACAGTGCTAAGACACTGTTACTGGTTAATGGGCACCATCTAAGGTTATATCATCAACCTGCTTCGAAGGAATCATTTGTTAACATTGTCGCAGACTCTGATCTTCATGTTACAGCAATAAGGGAACATTCCCTTTACAGCCTAAAATCTAAAATTCCAATAAGTGCAGCAGCTGAAAACCACCCTTGCGGCAGCTGTTCCACCTGTTAAAAAAACAAAATAATAATAATAATAATAAAATAAAACAAAAATAATAAATCTAACTATGAAAACCTCTTTCTGGGGCGCAGTCAGACAGTTTGTAAAAGCTGAAAACCACTCATGTAGCGACTATTACACCCATTTTTTTCCCTTCTTAAAACATCATCCTTCCTTCCTGATACATTTTATAATATGATGTTATTCATTTGATTTTCTTTCTGTACCAATTTCTCCTAATCATTATGTTTTTTTGAAGAATAATTCGAAGGTTGTCTTGGCTATTACACATGTAACAGCCGACAGCCACAAACATTGTTTCTCATGTTTCATCGCATAACAACAATAATTGTGCCAGCCAAATGCAACCGCCACGATCACTGCAAGCAATACGCCACCAATTCGAAATCCTCCTCCACGTCGCTTCAGGTATGTCATTCAAAAGGTAACGTCATCATTTATGATTTGGTGATTATTGGAAAAAGTAATGATATTCCCGTGACGGTCGTGGGTGGTCGTCACCATTAAGGTAGTGGGGGGATATATCTTGAAATCATTGAAAAATCCATAGTCATAAACTGCTATCAAATCCGCATGCACCCAATTAATAGCACAATTTCCAATGATGACTAAATCTGGCTAGAAAGAGCGTGTGTACTTAGAACCCATTAATTTCCATAATGGAACATTTATGAAGAGTTGTGTGAGGTACGATTCGATAATCCATAAATCATGTCACCTACCATCTACCTCTTTGACTGAAGCCTTGTATCCTCATTTCAAACTCGTCATTTGGGATAAGCAGAGACGTCGAGAAGAAGTAACCAGTGCAATAACATTACAGTGGGTTGAGTAGTAAGAAGTGAATTCAGAAACAACAGCAAGATGGGTGGAGCAACAGTTAGGCATGAGCTAGATTCTATGGATGCCTTGAAGAACTGTCCAGAAGCCTACTAGATATTCAGAGACGTCAGGTGGATTGAGTACTTCCAAAAGCTGGAAGGCTCGGATGAGGTGGTTGCAGTCAAATTCGCTCAGAGTTTGAATAATAACCAGACCCGAGTTAGGAGCCTGCAAATTGAGGTAACTGAAGAGGTAATTTCCCAAGTAGCTGCATTTCTAGTAGAGGGACGGAGGTGGTTTAACATAAAAATCAATGACCCCTCCTTGAAAGAAGACTTCCTAGAAGAAAAAGAAAAGTTGGAAAAGAAAGGGAGAGGAATTGACAGGTTATCACTCCCTCAGCCATGGGCTAATGTTGCCTTAGTTTTAATTAAATATATTACCTGTGAGGGAAGATCCACCATTTTTTTTAATTATAACTTCCCTCTAATCAATCACCTTCAGCACCAGCAAAAGATTAACCTTCCATTCTACTTATTGGGGAATATTAAGCATATGGTGGCGGTAGTGAAAAAAGCAGGACATCTGGAAGCATGTGTGACCAATCACAGACTCATCAAATTGATCATGTTGGATGCCTTAAGCCAGCAAGGAAGGACTTGGGAAGAATTCAAGCAAAAGAGGCCGAGGACAAGCCAGGGAAAACAAGTTGCGACTTCGGGAGGAAGTCAGGTAGAAGTTGAAACCCAGAATCGGCCTGCCAAGGTCAGAATTAGGAAGGAACCCATTGATGAACCAATTGAGGATAGATGGAAAAAACATAGGGCAAAAGTTAACTTGCCCACAGAACCTTCACCCACAGTTGGAAAGAAAACAGAATCAGAAGTACCCAAAGAAGAAAGAGAACCTTCCTCATCAGGTAAGGATGAAACTCATGTCCTGCTTTTAAAACTTGAAAATATAAGAAAGGAAAATGAATAATTGAAACAAAAATTATCTAAGGGGAAGGAAATCTCGGTATCTATATGCTCAAAATGTTTCCAAGAACTAACGGCGGCATGGTATAAGGTCTGTGGGGCAAACACCAATTCAATTGAAATAGAAACATAACTGCAAGAGGTTGTTACATAAGAACCTGCTAAGGATATTGTTGTTACACAAGAACCAACAGTTAAAGCAGAGCCTCTTGTAGTAATTGACCTAGAGGTTGATACACAAGAACCTGTGGAGGCCACTGTTGTCACAAAAGAAACAACAATGGACAGAGAGGCTACTCTAGGCGGAAATGAAGGGGCTGATACATAAGAACTCACTGATGAAGCTGCTATTACACAATAACCAACAATTGAGGTGGAGCAGACCCATTCAGCAGAGGCTTTTACACCCATTATTGATGTTGATGTTGAATGCAGAATAACGTCGGGTCCCATCTCGGGATGGAGTTCTGAGAAAATCTTGTTAATTTTCGAATTACAAAAGTGGAAACAAGAAGAAATATCCCTTTAGGAGGGGACGATTTCACTAAAAGAACATTGGAGGGAGATGGACACCCTACATGAAAGTTGGGTGAAAGAAGAGTTGAATAAAGGATGGGAGAATTATAAGAGGAAGGAATCTTTGAAGAAGCAGGAGGAATAGTTGATGTTGTTATAGCATCATGTTCAAGATCTTACCATGGACAAGAAAAAACTCATGACCTTGCCCTCAATCTATTAGGGTGCAGGCGGCCTTCCCCATTCTATCCCATTTTTCTATGGGAACGATACTTCCTATTCAAGATGAAAGTTGTTATGGAAGATAAACCCTATCTATTTTCTTCCACTCGCACATTCTTAGATGTCTTTCGTGCCTCTGATTTTTACGAGCAAAGCCTGTTGTGTGAGTTATTCTTACACAATATCATTTGCAAGCATGCGAGTATGCAAATGGTGGTGACGATATTCTCCTATATGGGGGATCTATAGTTGCGAGATTTTGTGTCCTTCATGAAGAATCAGATTGAGTGGCATTTTTCCACCAAATCTATGGATGCTAATGAAGAGAATATGGCATTATGGATCCAGGTAGAACCAGGATGGGCCGCCGAGTTAAGGCGGGAATTTAGAAGAATTTTGAGTACTCCTGGGATAAGGAAACTTGCTGCCACTTATAGAAGAGGGATTGTGAAATTCTGTCTCAATCAGTTCTTAGTGATGAAGAGTCGAGCCTTGACTAGGTGATTGAAATGCATGGAAGCCAGCAGTGTTGAGTTGTTGAAAGGGGACCCATTTTCATTCCATAATTTTGTGGTGGCTATTACACATGTACCAGCATATGCACAGATAGTACAAACCCTTGGTGCTTCGTGGCTCAGGTTAAGATTCAAGTTCCCTTTGATCTGGCTGTCAATTGAGGATTATCAAAGTAATTGTGAATTAAACAAGTATGAATCAGAGTCTTGGATAAGGAAGTTGATGGCTAATCAGGGGTACAAGTCTGCAAATGAAGATACAGCTGGCGCTTATGATCTCACTGACCTACACCAGAGATATTTCCATGAGAGAGGAGATTTTTCATGAGGACATGCAAGTGCTTCAGTTGGGGGGAGATGTTGGGTGCCAATTTTTCACTTATTTCCTACATTTGTTTCCCCTATTTTACTTCATGACTATAACCATTGGGATTTTCTTTGCCTCTTTTTCCTACCATTCTATCTTAACTTGTGTTGTTTCACCTTATTTTCATTACTCTTCCATTTCATCAATTATTATGATGTATCATGCCTTTTTTATGACTAACTGAGGATGAATATTTGGAGAATATCTATAGTCTTTTGTTGTCTTTCTAGATGCCATTTGTAGCACAAAATATCTCGAGCACGAGGTGTACAGGATCAGTTAAAGGTGTATTGTTACAGTGAGATCTTACACCATGATGATGTTACACCATGCTGTTACAAACCCGCTAACAAACTGTTGTTATAGTTGTACCGCTGACTGGATCTCATCAACTCCTGATGCTGAACTGTCCTCTAGCTGTTACGCTACAGTTGTGTTTTATCGTGATAGCTGTAGAAGTTATTAAGTATTGTATTTTTGGATAATACCCCCTAGGCAGTTTTGATTGTAATCTATAATTTTCCAGTTAGAATTTTATTAAGAAGTGGTTGTAATCATATGTATTCTATTTTGATCAGCATGAGAATCATAATATTCTCATGAATGATCCATCCCTCATTTTTCTAAGATGTAACCACTATATAGTTCTCGGCCTTTGAGGTCGAAATATTAGTAGAGAACAGCATTACTTTGGCTTTGTAATTGTTTCTCACATTAATACAAGTTATCCTATTGTTTCTATTACATGCATCATCTGATTTAGTTCCATTAAAGTTATTTCTCTACCTGTGCCCTACTAGGGAGGAAGGGCCCTCCTCTTTAGCAAGGATTGCAGCGGTTAAGGTAGATTTTTAGATATCTATTTCTTTTTTTCTTTATGTATCAATGGAAGTGTTGTTGTTGTTGTTTTAGCTGTGAATAAGATTTGCTTCAATTCCAATGTTTTATATGTTTTTACGCATATGAGATTAGAGATATCAGCTGGGTAATTGTTGTGTGGTGCCCTAGGATAGATTAATTGAGGTGTGATTATAGTCTTGTAGATCATTTTATTTCTGCATGAGTGATTTCCTTCCAGCATTTACTTCAGTAACGATTTCCTTTATTTGGATTTGCTTCTAGTTGGATGTATCGGCACAAACACTATAGATGTCATTGAAATAAAAGATGTCCTTGGATCGATAATTTATGTGTATTGTTTATTCATTTAACCATGATTAATACAACCCAACACCTGCCACATCCGGCAGCTCTGCCAACCCAAATACAATGGTTATCGGTGCTCCAAACTTGGCAGGAAACTATTATACAAAGGTTGGAGTGGAGTGCATGTATAACAATATGCCATGGAACTATCGGAGGGTTGTTAACTGTCGCTCCACCACGAGATATGTGACCACTTCCATGGGTTAGGTTTGCCATGGGTCGATAACCATCAGGCCTGTAGAATATTTTAAAACATTTGTATTTCCATTGGTCCAATATTTGGCTACCATATATGTTATATGGTATAACATATTAATATTGCGCTATATTTAAAACTTTGGAATTATGTTGTATATATATATATATCTATATATATATATATATATATATATATATATATATATATATATATATATATATCAGTCCAATACAATGATAACATATATGTTATATGGTTATAACATAATTAAAACCATTTTTTATCTTTGTCATTGGGGTTTTACCCTAAACATTATAAATATGTAATGTAATTCCAAGAAAGGGATACAAAATTGAGAGAAGAGTTTAGGAGCAGCTTTGAAGATTTGAAGGTGAAACTTTTCAAGCTTATTATGGGAGTTGTAGGAGGTATTTTTCTATGCTGTCAGTTGCATTGGAATTCTGAGGCCGAGAAGAACATATATGGACTAGTTAAATATCCTTTTGATGTAACATTGAAGTATTTTAATGGATTTGAAGATTTAATATAAAGGTTTCCCCATTGAAGACTAGGGCCCAGAGATGTAGGCTTGAATATATTTTAACTTCGTTAACAACCTCTTGTGTCGTTATTATTTGCATGTTTTTTATTCTTATTTACTGCAAATTTTTCTTAAGTTGTTCACGATTACATGTTTATGTGCTTAAAGAGGTGTTTTTAAAGTCATGCAATAACACTCTTTAAAAGCTAATAAATCATGTTTCAATAAAATATTAGATCTGGGATCATTTGGTACCAGGGCTTAATTGATAATGTGGTTTAAGTGTGCATGATCACCAGGATAAAATCAAAGTGTGTTGAGGGAGAACTTGTTGAAGCAGATCTAGAAGTTGGCTTGAGAAGAAGGAAAACTCGAGGAGAAGAGATGGTTGAAGAAGGAAGTGGCAATCATCTGTTTGGATCTGAAGCAGGATTTGTGGATACTTTCATGATTTTGCAAGCCATGGTCGAAGAAATGCATCGAGAGCTTAAGAAAGAAAAATATGAAGAAACAAAACCTAAAGACAAAGAGGGACAATCATCACTATTTGGAAAAGAAGATGAAAGCAATCAAAAAAACCCTATCCCTTCTCTCTTAAATCCATCTAAAACTTTGAAACCGTTATTGAAGCTTGATGTTAAGTTAAATTTTCCCATGTACAATGGAGAAGTTGATGCTGAAAATCTTGACAACTAGGTCAGATAAATGGAGGTTTATTGTAGGTTGCAACGGATCATTGAAGATGAATTCAGAATCAAGCTAGCATCACTTCGTTTAGAAGGCACAACATCGATCTGGTGGTAGAGTAAGTTACAAAAAGGTACTAAGAATATTGGTAATATTTTTCCATCATGGTCTGATTTTATTACTACACTTAGAAAGCAATTATATCCATTGGGATATAAGGAAAAATATTTAATAGAATGGAAAGGACTAAAATTTAGGAAAGGTCATTCAGTGCATGAATATACAGATGAGTTTCGTAAGAAGGCATCGATGCTAGATATTCCTTTGTATACTCAAGAAACTCAAATGAAATACATAGGAGGATCACCTGAGTATATTCGCAATACTGTATTTATGTTCAGTACTACTAACCTGGATGAAGTGGAAATATAAGAAACTTACATTGCAGTAGGTAAATTAGGACTCTGGGGTATCATTAGAATTGACAACAAGAAATGAGAGCAATGGAAAAGGAAAAGCAAAGAAAAAAACTACAGTAAGATGGAGGTTGAAAATCTCTCTTGTAAACATTGCAAGAAATAGGGCCATGATGAAGAGCATTGTTGGCAATTGCATCCTGAAATGAAACCGAAGTGGATCAGAAAAGGGAAGCAGAAGGTTGCGGCAACAGTGAAACCAATGGACCTAGGGTCAAATTCAAGTGACGAGACACACATCGCATCATTGGTTATGACTGGGGAATCTTATGAAGATAATGATTCTAACAGTTCCAAATACAACTTATTTCATATAAGGGTTGTTATGAAACATACAAATATGGACACATTACTAGATAGTGGATCTCAAGTTAACGTAATTTCAAAAAAAAATTGGTTAAGCAATCGGGATTGAAAACCGTAAAGCATTGTAAACCTTATACTTTAATTTGGATGAGAAGAAACCATAAATTGCAAGTGACTAGGCAATGTATGTTACCATTTGCAATAAACCCTCAATTTAAGGATAAGGTGATGTGTGATGTGGTAAAACTAGATACATGTGGGATGGTCTTGGGTGTCCCCTATTTATATTATCAAAAAGTGATATTTTTCAAGGAACAAAATAAATATCACTTGTTCAAAAAAGGAATTGAATATATTGTACATTCTCACTCCATAAAAGAAGATAAATCTCTTTTCACAGTCAAACATTTAAAACAAGCAACTTATGCCAGTAAAATTGTTGGTGTACAAACTAAATTCCCTAAGCAGTAAATCATTAAAGTTAATCACAAAAAGAGAGACATGCTTAAGGAATCAAAATTGTACATCAACAAGAGTTGCAACATGATAAGTTAAGTTGTGTTTCAGCTATGAAGAAAAAGCAGGGTATGGTTTCATCTCTGTCAAAACTTTCAATGTTGTTAATGGTTTTATTACTGTTTAGTGGTGCCTTGATATTAGCAAAAAATATGAATGTAGATTTGGGTGAAAAAGGACTTGATATACTTTGCAATATTTGTGTTTTACTGACGATTGTATGGATGAGTAAAGTTTACAGATTCAGAACAAGGTGGACAGATACCATGCAAGTGGGAAAACAATACCCACATTTTTTTATGGAATTTAAGAACTTTGGTGGTCCAAAACGTCTCAGCAGGGAGGAAACAATCCGAAATTGATCAATGGATGATCAAGGACCCAGAAAAGGCCAAAATTCAAAGTCTTTATATTTGAATTAAATCAATTCCATCACGTAGTGTGCGCAGAAACTATTTCAATGCAACTTGAACAAGTTAAAACCGAGTCCGTATGTGAAATTTATTCAGATTCAAAGATTTCAGAGCAAACTCCAAAGAGTGAAAGTTAATGGGAAGTCAACGATCAACAGGCAGCCAAAGGTCATTTTTTGACTGCCATGTGGCAGCACAAGAAGGTGGCAAGTGGCAAGTTAGGATTTGCACATATGGACTAGCGCTGCATTGATAAGTGGAAGGTGGCAGTTCAGCACGTTGGGACCAATCCGAAGGCGAAACATGGCCCTATCAGAGGGTGACACGTGGTCTCGTTGGATTCATCAGAAGTTGTTAAGGTTCCAGCAGAGCTAACAAGATTCGAACTTGTGACCTGTCATCTACAAACTCCACGCCTTTACCAATACACTGTCGGCATGCCTTGGTATAACGTTGGTGCATATATCATATTGAAAGTTGAGTTTTTTGGCCAATGGGGGTAGAGTGGTGAGGCCCACCACATCAGGCGGCTCCGCTAACCCAAATACAATGGTTATCAGTGCTCCAAACTTGGTAGGAAACTATTTTACAATGGTTGGCGCGAAGTCTATGTATAACAATATGCCACGGAACCTCCAAAGGTTTGTTAACCATCGTTCCACCATGAGATATGTGACCACTGCCAGGGGTTAGGTTTGCCACGGGTCGGTAACCGTTGGGCCTATAGACTATTTTAAAGAATTTGTATTTTCTTTGGTCCAATATTTGGCTAACATATATGTTATATGGTATAACATATTAGTATTACACTATATTTAAAACTTTGGAATTATGTTGTATATGATATATATATATATATATATATATATATATATATATATATATATATATATATATATATATATATATATATATATATATATATATATATATATATATATATATTGTCGGTTCAATACAATGATACCATATATGTTATATGTTTATCACATAATTAAAACCATTTGCTATGTCGTTAGGGATTCACCCTAAACATTATAAATATGTAATGTAATTCCAAGGAAGGGATATAGAAGTGAGAGAAGATTTTAGGAGTAGCTTTGAAGATTTGAAGGCCAAACTTTGCAGGATTATTGTGAGAGTTGTAGGAGGTTTTTTTTCTGAGTCATCAGTTGTGTTGGAATTATGAGGTTGAGCAGAACATAACTGGACTAGTCAGAGATAATTTTGATGTATTTTTATGGATTTGAAGATTTAATATAAAGGCCTCCATGTTGAAGACCAGGGCCTGGAGATGTAGGCTTGAAGATAGCAAACACCGTTAACAATCTCTTATGTTGTTATTCTTTGCATGTTTGTTGTTATTATTTGCTACAAATTTCTTATAAGTTATTCAGGTTTAAATGTTTATGTGCTTAAATTGGTGTTCTTCAAAGTCATACAATAACTCTTTAAAAGCTAATAAACTACGTTTCAATAAAAGATCAAATCTAGGATAAAAAATAATGGAAAATGAAGAAAATAGAGGCCTCTTCTATAAAAATGCTTATGAGGATCAGTTGGTACCTTTGGTCAGTGCATTTTTGGAGCTCTATCATTATTCTCTCTCTCTCATACTCTTGGATACTTAGAGTTTTCTTGGATCACTCTTAGAGAGTGTGGATAATTCGTGATTTGGAGCTAGAAGGCAAAGAAAGAGCAGGAAATCGCAAGCAGACATCGGGATCAACAGCTACAATGATATTTTATTGCAGGTACCAAGTTGCATGTATGTTTTCATCACTATTTTGGTATGCATGAATATGGATGTGGATTTTCCAAGCCTTTCAATTTCCTAGATAGCCATGGTGTTGTGGGTTTATTAAATTCATTATTTCTGGTTGGTTCTCATGATTCCTTTAGTTATTGGGTTGATTTATTAGTTTCTGGAGCCTTGGTTGTACAAACACTCTAGAGCCTGATGAACAACTATTGTGTTGATTTACTAGTCGTAGAGCCTTGGTTGGAAAAGCCCTCTAGAGCCCTAGGTGGGTTGATTTACTAGTCCTGGAACCTTAATTGGAAAAACGCTTTGGAGCTCAAAAATAGTTGGGGTTGAGTTACTAGTCCTGGAGCCTTGGTTGGAAAAAACACTATGGAGCCTTGGAGCAACTTGGATAGAGACCAATCCGTGATGGTTGTGATTTCCAAACGTGAGGTGGAATCACTAGTTGAGGGTTGAGGTGGTTTGGCCTTTGGAAGCCCTAGATTTATTTTGATTGATGTGTTTGATGAGATCCCACATTCATTCTTGGAATATGGCATGGATGTGATTAGATGAAGTGAGACTTGTATCATCCAATATATGGTTGTATGGAACATGGAAGTCCCATCTACGGTTGGTTTTTACATTCAGTAATGAAGAGCTCATTCCTCTGGTATTCGATATGCAAATATACTAGTTTATGTATGGATTTTATTGTTGTTGTATCCATTGTATTTCTGTTGTTATTGTGCTAGTTATAAGAATGTATTTGGTCAATGATGATGTATGGATCTGTCCATTTTTTTACCTGTAAATGAATACAACATGTATTTATGGTCAAATAGATTGTATTGTAGCTTATGATGTAGGGGATCAATTCTTCTTAGATATTCTCAAGTAATTATGAAACCCCTATTTTTAAATATGTTGTTTACACATGTATATGCAATGTTTGTGACATGTTTGACAAAATTCTTGTCATGGCTAGGGGGTTCTAGATGAGTTCATGATGATTTAATTGCTTTCGTACCTTTTTTTAATTTTATTTATTGTCTCCTAAAGTTTCATGAAGTTATGGGTAGTGACCTGGGCTATGGGGCTGAAAAGGTGGCACAAATCTCAGAGTTGCAGGCACAGAACCGACCAATTGGGGCCCTGGACGCATGATTTTTGTGTTGTGCCTATGTCTATAGGCTCCCAGCCGCTACCTTTTCTTGGCATTCCTATGGATATGATCCAAAAGGGTCAAAAAGTCAGTCTCCCCCAGGGGTCAAGGCTCTCGAAGGTTGGGTTACCTCTTGGGAATGTTGTTGAAGTTGTGTAATGTGTGTTTCTCTTATTTTCATTGGTTCCACTTCCTTAAGGTCATATAAAAGGTTGAATCTCATATTAGTAGCCTCTCATCACAAGGTTATCATGGTTGACTGGTTACTTGGGTAGATGTGGGAAGAGGGTGTTACAAGGTGAATCAAATTTGCAGATCTACTCTTTAAGACCAGTAGCAGGATCATAATTTCTTTTTTTTTATTGAGACTCGAATATTCCCTTGAGGTTAGTTCAAATTACATATCTTGGAAGGACCAGATGGAAGTAGTTTTGGAAGACAACAGGTTGAAGGATTTCATAGACAGTGATATTCCCAGGCCCGCAACAACAAATGCTCAAAATATGGACGCATGGAAGAAGAACATAGCAAAGGGAAGAAGGATTCCATTGGAAGGAGTTCAAGATCATATTGTCTCGAATCTCCTTGGAAATGAAACTATATATGATATGTGGAAGACCTTAACATTTTTTTTTCGTAACAACAGCGACCATAGGAAGTTGGAATTGAAGGAAAAGCTCAAAAAAATCAAGATGGAGAAGGGTGACTCAATACCAAAATACTTGATGAAGTTCACCCAATGTCGAGATGAGCTTGGAAGTGTTTGTGTGACAGTTTTCGAGGATGATATGGCGAGCCTAGCACTTCTAGGCCTTCCAAAGAGTTGGCATAGCTACCAGGATTCGGTGAATGGGAGGGAGAAGCTACCAGAGTGGGAATGATTGTGATCTGAATTAGTACAAGAAGAGATTCAGTGGAATACCAAAGATGGATCCTCATCAAATACTAATGAGGAGGAGAAATGTGCCTTGGATGGAAAGGAAAAGAAAGGTAAAAGGAAGGCATCCCATTCCAAATCATATTCTAGTCAGTCGAGCAAGAAGAAGGACTTGTCGAAGATTAAATGTTGCACTATCATGAACTAGGACACTATGCCACAAATTCTTTGAACAAGAAGGCCGACAAGAAACCCTTAGGAGGAGAGGTAGGTGAAGCTCTTTCTTCACAACTCGAGTTTGATTTCACTCTCATCACATGCATGGTGTCATTGTTGATGAGTTTTTTTGTGGTACCTGGATAGTGGAACTTCATTCCATATGACCGAAAACAAATAATTTTTCAGGAAATTTGTGGAGAAGGATATCTAAATTCCCATCAATATGGGATATGACAAGAGGTATAGTGCAACTGACATCGGTATTATTACCTTTCAAATGGATTTTGGTACTCCTATCACATTAAAATATTTCATGTATGTTCCTGGTTTAAAGAAGAATTTAGTTTCAGTTTCTATGTTAGAAGACCATGGCTATGATGTGATATTTAGAAAAGGAAAGGCATTCCTTCATCACAAAGCCACAGGATAGGTGAAGAATATTTGGGTTTGGGTAAAGAACCTCTAAAAATTGGATGTAGAAGATGGTGTTTCCTTGAGTACAAAAGAAGATAAGGTGCAGAGCCGAGACATTAGTGAGTTATGGCATAGAAAATTGGGCCATATACAACATGGCACTTTGAATATCATGCATCAGATTTATACAAGTTCCCAAGGGTGCACTTGAGTAGTGAGATACATGCAAAGAGTGTACATTAGGTAAGTGCACCAAATACACCTTTAAAGATAAGAATACTTGAGTGAAGGTGATCCTTGAAAGAGTTCACTCAGATGTGTGTGGACCTTTCTCGACAACCTCCACAACAAAACACATGCATTATGTGATTTTGGAAGATGATTTTTCACGCAAGTGTTGGATATTCTTCATGCAAGAGAAATATCAAACGTTCTCAAAATTTTGTGAGTTCAAAGCACTTGTCGAGAAATATACAGGGAAGAAGGTGAAGGCTCTCAAGAGAGACAATGCTAGAGAATATGTGTTGAATGAATTCAAGAAATTTTGTAGAGACAGATGTAGAGACTAACATCAATCAGATACTAGGGAGCACAGAGCAGAGTTGGCACCACTATAGATGGCACAGTGCAATGTTAGCAACAATGCATAGTTTTATGTACACAATGCAATGGCTAGGAGCAGTCAGAGACTCTAGTGACATATGCATCATACTGATAATTTTTGATTCAGTCTGGATGCTTTTCAGTATCAAAATTTGCAGTAGCAACAACACTAGAGAGAAGTGTTGCATGCAAAACATTCCAAAGGTACTAGATCGGGATAGAGTTGAATTCATTTCTTGTTGAGAGGGAGTGTCGAAATTTGCAACAATAAATATTGAAAATGGCAACAAAAAGAGGATTCTAATTTAATTTTCCCTTAATTAAATTAGAAGTAAATTGTAATTCCACATCACATGACATATTGTACGAGTTAACTAAGTCAAGAAGACTTAGTTAGTTTAGTTAATCCGATTTGAGGGTCAAAATAGAGGCATGTAGAGTGTCTCTTACTTTTTAGGAGCCCTAATTGAGTTTATGTTGAGTTGTAATTAATTAACTTAATTTATTTGAGTTAAAATCAATTTAACTAGTTCTAACTGATGGAGGAACTAATGGTAGGTCAAGTGTAATATTCCTAAATTAGCATGTAGCTAATGGGAATATTAATTTTTCTCTTAACATCTAGTTAGATGAATAAATGGGTAAGGAGGCCCATAAGTATCTTAAGTAGGCATAAAATCCCTCTTAATGTGAAAAGGGATCATGTTAATAACTATACCAAGAATCCTTATGTGTGAACAAAGTCTAAAATATGTGGACAAGGTCAAGTTTGACCAAGTCAACAACACTAATATGGGATGACTGGATCATCAATAAAGACAGCGCAATGTGAATGTAGCTAGTCAGAATAAAGACACCTTGAGTGTGAAAGGAGACAATGCATGAAGATCAATTCAAGATTGACCAAATCAAACAGCGTTGTAAATAGAAGAGTGGGACTCATGGAGACAGCGTAATTTTGGAGGAGGAACCTTTGCAAGGAAGTAACCTCATGAATGGGTGGGACCCATGGTGAGGAAGCTCATCAACTATAAAATGGAGGGAATGGCAGCCATATGGGGCATGATTGAAGATATGATTTGATAATTGGGTCTTTTTAGACTTATTACATGCTTCAACTATTTAGCTAAGTTTGTTGCACTGTTTAGTGCAAGGGTTTTCTCAGACAGGAATTCCCCACTCTTGCTTGGAGATTTTGTTTAAGAAATATGAGAGGAGTTTTCTGGACTTTATTTCCACTATCCGGCACTTGGCCAAGCAGTCACCTACAGCTACAGTGCAATCCCTTGCAGAAACTGCATTATTTCTTAGGGTGTTGCAGTGGGAGGGGTTAAACCCTTGTTTTATGAGCTAGATTCCCAGGAGAAGGATCAACCTTTTTCCCAGAAAGCTAGTAGGAGGAGCTACAGCCATCTCTTTGTATTTTCAGCCATATTTATGCAGTGCTTCAGCTATACAGTGTGATTCATCCATAGATCTGCAGCATATACTTCTTGTACTTCATGTTTATCAAGAAACCCTTGCCGAGTCATCTTGGGTCTATGTAAAAGAGACTAGATCTCTGTTTTTGAGCTCTATTGATTAATATATCAACAAATCTGATTTGTCTCTCTATTTCTAAGTATAAACCCTAAATAAATTGTGATGTCTTTTGTTTCAGTATTTATGTGTTGCAGTAGTCATGGGGTTGCAGTTTTTTGAGTTGTTTTGAGCATGGGAGGCCTATTTATCTAGCCTATATTGATTTGTTTCTGATTTACTTTCAAATTTGGTTGTTATAATGTCTGACCTAAAGGATCTATGGGTTTTTATTCATTATTATTACACAGATTTTTAAAAAATACATTTTTAATGCATGTATTGCTGATTTCCCCATTTGGAAATATTACAGTGGCATCAGAGCTCTAATCTTGGCTCAGCTTGTGTATTTCAACCATTATGGAGTCTTCTCATGGGAAGGAGAGGATCTAAAAAGGGGATCAAGGAAAACCCTTATTGTCTGGAGGGAAGAATTTCTCAAAACTTCTTCTTTAATCTCTACATGGTATCAGCAAAGACATCAAAGAAATGAGGAGGGAGAAACTTGGAAATCCCTCAACCATATTTTTGCATGAGGAAAGCTCTAGTTCCTCATATTATGGGTGTGAGCATTTAGCCACACCATCATATTTAAAATTCTCTACCAGCCATATGTTCATGACAAATAAGATGGAGAAAGGAGATGTGCCAAAGAAGGATAATCTTGGTGATTATTTACAAGAGTATTAATCTCAATCTAAGATGTTCAAAGATCAGTTGAACTTCCAAGGTTTTTTCAAGATCAAGGAGGAAAGGAGCACAAGGGGCAAGTAGCATGGTGTGGGTAGATTCTTTCTATCTACATTTGATGGCTCACCTAAATTTCCGACTAGGGCTTGCGTGGAGGAGCTAGACATCTATGTGCAGCAACATCAAGCTTCAGAAAATGAAGCCATTAAAGTAGCAACGCTGCATTTTGAAGGTAAGGCTTATGCTCGGTGGTTGTTTGATTCCTTTTCATTAAATAATGCAAATACATCTACTTATGAAAATTTTATTAGAAGATCACTGGAAAGTTTTGATGAAACGTTTTATGAAACACCTTCTGTGGAGCTAATCAAACCAAAACAAACAAACCTTTGCATGGCCTGGAAGGATATATAAACCCAACTCCATTTCATAAAACCATTGTGGGGGATGAAAACTTATATGATACTTTTCCAAGGGTAAGATCCTCATTGCATGATGAGATTTATTCTCAAGAGAAATACATGGAGATTCCTCTTTCAAGGGAAGACCAAGATCTAAGGTCTCTCATTGTTGATGAAGCATTCTCAAATATTGAAGAGGAAGAAGAGAAGGTTGGAGGTAACAGCGTTGTCATATCAAGAGAACATCTAGTACCTCATGAAGAGGAATATGGAGCATTTTCTACAATGAGAGAAACTCTTGCACTCTTGCACATATGGAGGTTATGGCACAGTCCATATGTAGCATGTTCCATCATTGACAAATGGTGAGATCCTGAAGATAGAAGGAGATAAAAGGGAGGACAAGCATCACATGATGAGGAGCACACACCCCTCTATTTCATAATTTTGATGCACAAAGGAGGCAAGAGGATTTGTGCAGTGAAGGCAAGGACAAATCAGTCCACACACATACACATCCTGCTCTATGCCTTGATGTCTCTTTGCATGGAGGCATTCCACCAGGGAGACCCCCTAATGAGAAGATGAATAAAGTGTTCTCTCAACTTGTTGTGGCAATGACATATTTGGCTAAGGAAGGAGCCTTGAGAGGAGCTACCACAGTGTTGAGAACCTTTGATGGGTTCCAAGGAGAGATGAGAATTTTTCTGACAGGGACATTGTTATTTTCCACTCAGCTATTTGCGCTGGAAAAGGAGGATTCAGAAATATATGGTGACATAAGTATGGTGTCAAATGGCCACTCCATAGCCTTGGAGCAGAAAATGATACTTCTACATATAATTAAGATTTATGAATATAACAAGAGGGTGTTACCACTCTTGTATGGATGAGCCAAATTATGGAAGTTTTGGAAGAAAGAGACCTTTCAAAAGGAGGGTGACTTCCATATACTTCAATCTTGTCTTGGGAAAGATCAGCACTCCAACATGTGACTTTGGCATTGAGCATGTCAAAGACGAGAACCATCATATTATAGATACTTCATTTCAGATTTCTACAGTGCTGTCATTGTTTGGAAGCCTAGATCCACATTGGGAGTCCCAACTCTTGGTGGAATATTCCAAGAACCTATTCACATGTAAGGTTCTTGATGAGAAATTAATGGATAGGAGGTATAAAGTGTTTGATGGAGTAATCTACTTTCATGATCAGATCTATTTGACTAGAGACTCCATGCTCAAAGAAAAACTACTATATGCAGCCTATGAGATCTTGCTTTCAAATCCCACTAGTTTCATTGGAGCATACCATACTATCTTGGAGGGATTCATGTGGGAAAACTTCAAATAGGAGATGCACTATCACATGAGGAAGTGCATATATTAATTGTTGGTTGAGGAGGAACATAGCTCTTAGGAAGAGTTATCATTACCACCTCCTTATTCATTGGGTGTGAGAGGGAGCTCATCTATGAGCTACCTCACTGATTCAAATCAATTGTATGGTAAGGATTTTATTTCTAAACATCATGATGTATTTACTTTATACTTTCATTTTCTTACCACACATCTGCAGGACATTTCTCCAAGAGGGTGCACTCTTACTTATTTTCTTCATGGGCTACTTTGGGCCATGAGAAATGGTGATGTTGACCATTCCCTAGAAAATTTCGGGAAGATGATGTGCTCATCATGGTGTGATTCATTAACACCAACCATCATACACCTTCTCCAAACATGCAATAAGAATGGGGCAGCAAACAAGTGGTGGGAGAAACACTTTTTATATCATATCCTATTGCAAATAGGAGTAAAACTGCATTGGTTGCACATGAGGGACCATTTTCCTTCTCCTTTATTACATATGGCAGCTAGCATGACTTCAATTATGATTCCATATTCTGAAGATGTTCTTATCTTTGTTGGGAACATGATTGGAGGAGAGACACATTGGTTGGATGTGTCCCTGGGGGAAGAAAATTCCCACACCTTTTGCACTACATGCTTCAAGGGGAGCATGGGATATGATATGCCCACTACAGTAGATCACTTGTTTCTTTATGAGATGGGCCATATGATTTATTGGAGCACTTGGTACATGCCTCTCATGAGAATTTGGGAGGAGCTTTCCTATGAATTACCAAGCTGGGAGGTGATTCATTTCATTTGGATGATAGTATGGATATGGGAGTCTTTCATTAAGAATGAAGCCCCCCATGATTTTCATCACTTCTACCTTGAGGAGGCCATTGAACAGCAAGAAGGTTTCCATATAGACCTTCCATTATTTCATGATGAGAGCCATTTGATTTATCCACCAAAGGCCAACTTACACATTTGGGAAGAACCATTGGGAGATAGAATTGTTGCAGAATATCTGAAGCAATGGTGGAGACTGTTGAGAGTGAAGGCCATAAGAGGAGAAGGGGAGATTTTGCAGCACCCTTGAAGTTGCTTGAGTACAAGCAACATTTTGGAGGGGAAGACTGTAATATTCCTAAATTACCATGTAGCTAATGGGAATATTAATTTTTCTCTTAACATCTAGTTAGATGAATAAATGGGTAAGGAGGCCCATAAGTATCTTAAGTAGGCATAAAATCCCTCTTAATATGAAAAGGGATCATGTTAATAACTAGATCAAGCATCCTCATGTGTGAAAAAATTCTAAAATATGTGGACAAGGTCAAGTTTGACCAATTCATCAACACTAATATGGGATGAGTGGATCATCAATAAAGACAGCTCAATGTGAATGTAGCTAGTCAGAACAAAGACACCTTGGGTGTGAAAGGAGAAAATGCATGAAGATCAAGTCAGGATTGACCAAATCAAACAGAGTTGTAAATAGAAGAGTGGGACTCATGGAGACAGCGTAATTTTGGAGGAGGAACCTTTGCAAGGAAGTAACCTCATGAATGGGTGGGACCCATGGTGAGGAAGCTCATCAACTATAAAATTGAGGGAATTGCATCTATACAGGGCATGATTGAAGATATGATTTGATAATTGGGTCTTTTTAGACTTATTTCATGCTTCACCTGTTTAGCTAAGTTTGTTGCACTGTTTAGTGCAAGGGTTTTTCTCAAGCGGGAATTCCCCACTCTTACTTGGAGATCTTTTTTAAGAAATCCGAGAGGAGTTTTTTGGACTTCATTTCCACTATCTGGCACTTCGCCAAGCAGTCACCTACAGCTACAGTGTAGTCTCTTGCAGAAACTGCATTATTTCTTAGGGTTTTGCAGTGGGAGGGGTTAAAATCTTGTTTTATGAGCTAGTTTCCCAGGAGGATGATCAGCCTTTTTCTCGGAAAGCTATTAGGAGGAGCTACAGCCATCTCTTTGTATTTTCAGCCATATTTATGCAGTGCTTCAGCTATACAGTGTGATTCAGCCATAGATCTATAGCATATACTTCTTGTACTTCTTGTTTATCAAGAAACCCTTGTCGGGTCATCTTGGGTCTATGTAAAAGAGACTAGATCCTTGTTTTTGAGCTCTATTGATTAATATATCAGAAGATATGATTTGTCTCTCTATTTCTAAGTATAAACCCTAAATAAAATGCGCTTTTTTTTGCTTCAATATTTCTGTGTTGCAGTAATCATGGGGTTGTAATGTTTTTGAGCTATTTTAAGCATGGGAGGCCTGTTTATCTAGGCTATATTGATTTGTTTTTTATTTCCTTTTAGATTTGGTTGTTATAATGTCTGATGTAAAGGATCCATGGGCTGTTATTCATTATTATTACACAAATTTCTAAAAAAAAATAAATTAATGCATGTATTATTGATTTCCCCATTTGGGAATATTACATCAAGTGAATTAAATTATATTTAATTCACATGTAGGGATAAATCAAATAATTGATAATTCATTCAAAAATAACTCATGCATATCATTTCTTAGAAAGACCCAGTTGGGATTGGAGTTAAAGGGAAGTGCACTATCAGTTGTATAATCAAAAAATTGTATAGGTGGTGCATGGAGTTAGAGGAAGAGACTTGATTTATTGCGCAATAATTATTAGGGAATTTCATTGTTAATAGGGGCCAATTACCCAAGAAAAAACGCAAGGAAATAGGGATTCCTAAAGCCAAGAAATTAGTTAAGTATTGAACCAAGATTTCCTAGGAATGAGTGAAACATACATAGATAGTGCAGAGAGCTCTCAAGCCTGAGAGAAGCATTATATTGTTCTCATATTCTTTGGCTTATGCAATATACAGATAGCGGGGTTTTTTTTTAGGCTTTCCCCAAATAAATATTTTTATTGTGTGATTGAAATTGTTTCTCTTTCTTGTTCATGTGATTGTGTGATTGTAATTGGTTTCCGAAATTTTTAGGGTAGATTCAAGTATTTTTCTTTAGCATATTACAAATATCAGTTTGAATATAAGTGGATTTTCTACAACTCCAGTGTTAAAGATTGTATAACCAGATAAATAATTTGTGACATGTACATATTCTTGCAAGAGAGGACTTGGTGGATTTCTTATGTAGGAAGGACAGGTAGTATGCTATGAGTCATGGAAACTGAATTAGCACGAGCAAAACTATCGAACACAATCCTGAGTTGGCAGTGATCATTAATGCATTGAAGAAGTGGAGGCACTATCTTCTTGGCATGAGGTTTGTATTGATGAGTGATCATAGTGGGTTAATATACTTGTTTGATCGGTCGAATTTGAATGCCAGTCAAGCTAGATGGTTGGCCACGATCAACAAGTTTGAGGTACATCATGGGTAAAGAGAACCGGGTTGCAGATGCTCTTAGCAGGAAGATACATGTAAATCATATAGCAGCTATGTGTTCTTATGGGATAGACTTACAAGGTCATATTTTATAGGCAGGTCAGCAAGATGGCAGGTATATACAGCTTAGGCACATGTTACAGTAGAGTACAAGTACAAGTACATGTACATGTGCAGGTACAGGTGTGTAGGATGTGGATTATCATCTCTCAACATATGGCTTGATCAAATTTAGGGACAGGATACATGTCCTAGACATTAGTGAGCTCAAGAATATTATCTTAAGAGAGTTTCATGCGAAACCATATTCAGGTCACCCAGGATAGAAAAATACATTGACATTCGTGAAGAAGTTTTATTATTTACCGAATATGAAGAAGGATGTGGCAGATTTTGTGTCTAGATGTTTGGACTGTCAACAAGTAAAGGCAGAGTGTAAGCATCCAGATGGACTAATACATCCAATTCGGATTCCAAAATGGAAATGGGAGGTCATTTCCGTGGACTTCATCACAGGTTTTTTGACATCTAGACAACATGATTCCATCATGGTTGTGGTGGACAGGTTGACTAAGGTAGCACACTTCATTCCAGTGAAGAATATATATTCATCTAGTGATGTGGCAGAGTTTTTCATCAAATATGTGGCCATATTGCATGGTGTTCCAAAGAATATTGTGTCAAACATGGATGCAAATTTCACTTCCAAGTTTTGGAAGGAGTTGTTTGTAGTTTTAGGTACAAAGTTGTCCTTCTATATAGCTTATCATCCACAGATAGATGGACATACATAGAGAGTCAAAAAGATACTGGAGGACATGTTGAGGATTTATGTGATGGATCAGTCGAGGATATGGGAGGAGTACCATCCATTGGTTGAGTTTTATTATGACAATGGTTACCAAGAGTCACTGAGGATGAATCTATTTGAGGCATTGTATGGGAGGAGTTGTAATACTCCCATCAGTTGGAGTGATCCAGTGAACAAGGTATTGATTGGACTAGACATGTTATCAGAAATGGAACAAGAAATACAAGTAATAAAAAATAATCTAAAGGAAGCACAAGACAGGCAGAAAATCTATGCATATCGAAACAGGTTGTTTAAGGAGTTTCAGGTTGGGGAACATGTGTAATTGTGTGTTTTTATCACTTAGGGAAAACCTTGGCTACGGGAAAAACCCTAAGGTAACCTCGAACCTCTTTTAGGTTGAAAATATTTCCTTCAACCCGAAGAGGGATCTCTCCCGAAAACACAACTACCCAAAGGTCACTATAGTAGAAGGTTTTTCCTTTAAAATTCTATGGCCAGATTTAGTTCATAGGATACAATTTAGTTGGGATGTTTACAAAACACATCATTGTGCATGGAGTCTAGTCTATCAAAATGCTACAGATCTAATGAGCACGATACAAAAAACATTATAACAACAAATCCTTTGAGAAATTTATAATTTTGGAAGAAAAGAACTAAAGTGAGACAAAATTATAGCTGATCAAGGTAACAAATACTAATGGCTTAGAATTATGATAAAGAGAATAAATGAATCCATATCTCATACACTGAAATTTCTAGACGTGAAGAAAAGTTTTTATAAAGAAAAGGAAAATTGGCAAGGAACTACAACACATGAGTTTCTTATAAGATGTTCCTAAAAAAATATTATATATTCAAGACTTCTCAAATATACCATAATGCAAATGTTTTCAATAAAATCCAACACTTTTTAATTCTTTTGAAAAAAAAATTATGGAAAATACATCAACTAATTACAAAATAATAGTCTTTAAATTAATTACAATAATCTAAAAATATCAAAAATATCTTCAAGTTCATGCATGTGAAAAAAACCTTAACTACATTAAGTTTTTTCCTAAAATATATGCTAGAAAATATGTTGATATACAGGTTAAGTGAAATATCATTCAAACTATCTTCCTTGAAAATAGAAACAGGTCCCTATATGATAGCACAACATCCTAACTGGAAAAATAGGTCCCTTTGCAAAACAGGACCAATTTTTCCACCAAAATTTCCTCTATGTTTGATCTCTTCTTTCATTCAGACCTCCTGGTGAAAACTGTTAAGACTGTCATTGTCAAAGAATTTCTTCAGTGGAATTGATCAGATTACTAAAATGATGATAGTCCTGTTATCAATAATTTCCTTGTTTATTACATATAAAACGCTGACATTGAAACTGTCAACCTTTTCTGAAAAAAATAAAAATAAAAATAAAATAAAAAAAAATTTAAAACAAAGTTTATTGTGATAACACGTTTCAAGCCCAAGAAGAGCTCTTTGAAGATTGTTTCATGTGCCAAGCTGGCACCTTAGTTTTGTGGACCTTTCAGAATTCTTGAAAGGATTCAACCAATATCCTATCGACTTGCAGTGCCTCTGACAGTGAAATTCCAAGATGTTTTCCATGTATCATTGCTTAAGAAGTATGTTAAAGATATTGATCATGTGATTGACAAGTCTGTATTGCAGGTAGAGCCAAATGGATAATTTCAGCCGGAACCTCAATGTATATTGCAGAGAAAATTTCTCATGCTCCATAAATGAGCAATCGAGCAGGTTAAAGTGCAGTAGAAGCACTTTTGGCCCGATGAAGCTACATGGGAGATGGCGGATTAGATGTGAGCCGTGTATCCTTCTCTATTTGTTGGTTGAGAGATTGTCCTTGATATATGCTTTAGAATATGCTTTGATGTGATGTTTTGTTATATGTACATGTGTATATGGATGTAAATATAGTCATAAGTTGTTTTATAAAGCTCCAATAAGTGGTATGGGTGTCATGTCATGATGGTTTTCATGTTATTATGTTTTCATGTTGGTTTGCGTCTCAACAAGTTGATCAGTGTAAATACTGCAATGAGCTAAGTTATAAAGCTCCATGGGCAGTATGTTTTTCTTTCAGTAGTCTTTTTGGTTGTAGGTGTCATTTAACACCAAGGAATGTGTTCCCCCAAGGAAGAGGGTTCTGTAACAACCCTAGTGAAAAAATCCATGTAATGAAAGTTAATAAAGGAAAAATAATAACCACGGTTATGGGACACTTATTCCAAGTTAAATGTTGGGAAAAAAATCCTAGTGTGGGTGTTCATTTCGGTTACTATGGCTAAGGAAATTGGAAAAGGCAATGGAAAAGGCTTTGGAAAGGAAAAATGACATTTTGGAAATTTATTTATGAAAATAATGGAAATTAGGAGAAAAGGAAGGTGAAAGATCACAGGTTGCATGTGAGGAGGAAAATGAAGGAAAATAAGGGAAAATGCAGAAAATAAAGGCCACATTAATAAAAAGGTTTCTGAGGATCAGTTCATGGATGTTTGTCAGTTCAGTTTTGGAGCTCTCTCTCTATTCTCTCTCACACACACTCTTGGACACTTAGAGTTTTCTTGGAGAAATTCAGCTTTGGATCAATAAAGGAAAAGAAGGCAAAGAGGAAGTAAATATCAAGCAAGGAAGAGCAGGATGAACCAGCTACAACAGGTTTACTTGTAGGTATCAATTTTCATGTGTGATTTCCTTGCTATATTTGGAATGCATGGTTATGCATGTGTGTTCTTGGTTCTCTTGTTGTCATTGGCATGGGTTTTTCTAGGTGTGACAGTGTTCTTCAACCTTTCCTTTCCATTTCCGGATAGCCATGGTGTGATGGGGTTCTCATGTTTTGGTTGAGCTGGATTGTTGGATGGATTCAAACTAAGTGAGGTGGAACTATGAATGAAAGAACACGTGGCCTATAAGTGATCCCTAAACTGGACTATGGATTGCGATAAATCCATTGGCCTAGTAACCCCTGAACCGAATTGTGGGTTGTGGTAAAGCCATTTATTGTGTGTGTTGGTGGGCCTAGGAATCCTTGACCATTGAATGGAGGGATATATGGTAAAGCCTAGAGGTGGTTTCCCTTGAGCAGGCATAGGAATCCTTGTCAATGAATGGAAGGATATATGATACAGCCTAGAAGGTGGTGTCTCGATCATGGCCTGGTGATCACTGGATTGGAATGTGGATTGTGGTAAAGCCTAGAGACTAGGAGATAGGAAAATTACTCATGGTGTAGGTGGAGCAATCTAGTGGCATCCATTTTTGTTTGTGGCCTAGTGATCTAGTGAGGATTGCGGTAAAGCTTGGTTCTATTGATGAGGGTGAGGTGGTTTAGACTCAAGAAGCCCTGGTTGATTCTTCTGGTTTTGAGTCCCACATTCATGCTTGGAATATGGCACGGGGGTGACTAGATGAAGAGAGATTTGGCTCAACCAATATATGGTCGGGTGGAACGTGGTATTCCCATACCCGGTTGACTTTTGCATCCATTAATAAGAGTTCCTTTCCTTGGTATTTTATGTGTAAATGTATTGGTTCATATGTGGCATTTATGGTTATTATATCCTCATTATTATTATTTTTTATATGCTAGTTATGAATATGTTTTATGACAACGAAAATGTATGGTTTTCATCATATTTTTATTTGTAAATGAATAAGCAATGAATATATGACATGATAGATGATAATGCAGCTAATGTGATAAGTCATCAATTCTTCTTAGCGATTCTACGATAAGTATAAGACCCATATGCTTAAATATGTTATTATGACCTGTAGAATGCATATTTCTGACATGTTTAACGAAATGTTTGTCATGGCTAGTAGGGGTCCAGTCAAGCCTTTGTTCAAGAATTTGCATGGGTATCATTGTCTCTATGTTACTTTTCATTTCTATAAATTTCATGAAGTTCTAGGTAGTGACTGTGTCATGGCCCTAGAATTTAGCCTTAAATCTCATATTTTTTGGCATAGTAATGGCATAAAAAGGCTACAACCGCACTTAGGAAGGCTCATGGGAGTGATTGGGGCTCTCAGTCGCATGGAGGCCTTGGCAACGGAGCGACTGGGGGTTTCATTCCTTGAAATGTTAAGTTCCCTTGGGGGTTGGTCACTTGGAAGGGTGGGTTAGCTCCTGGAGGTTCTGTAGGATGTGTAGAAGGTCAAATTGGTTGTGTTGTGGCAGTTCCACTTCATTAACTCTACATGGGGAGTTGAATCAGATCATAGTAGCCTCTCATCACATGTTTACCCCAACAGACCAATTAACTTGGGTAAATGTGGGAGGAGGGTGTTATATTTAGAGACAACTTGAATTCTTAGACAATTTGTTGTCCAAATTACAAATAACAAATACTAGCGGTCTCTTAAAGGGCCATTTCATACTATTGTCAGCTAATTTCGATCATAATTTTGTGGCAAAATAAATTGAAATAATTTGAAATTGTTTGAAGTAGATTGTGACCTATCTAAAAAATTTGCCTCAATTGGGCTTCTTTCGAGTTAATGTAGTTTCTCATCTTAGAATCATTTTACATAGGCCAAAACTACATAACAAGAAAGGTTTAGGTTCAATTATGTATTTCATGGCAAGATAAATTGAAGTGATTTGAAATTGTTTAAAGCAAATTATGACTCGAATTCTTTTGAATTAATTGAATTTCTCATTTTAAAGCCATTTTGCAGAGATTAAAATTATAGATTACAAAATATTTAGCTAAAAAAAATTGAGGCAAAGTTACATAAATTTCCTACAATTCAGAGCTACTAAAGAATCACCAGTTTCTAATGAACATAATGGGAATCAATAACATATCATCGCTATTCTTCTAATCCATCCAAAAATTTCCTTAATAAAGGTTATGTACTTGAACTCAAACACGATGTTAAATTTGTGCATACTCTGTTTCTATCTCAGCTAGATTATGCATTCTCAAAAGTTTAATATCCAAGGTGGTACAAAAGAAAGTACTAATAATCTTTAGTTATTTGTCTAAAATTGAAACCAAAGATGTTTGTCTAAAATTCAAACACAATGTTTTAAATTTGGGCTATTCATCCTCAAAATACATTTTATCTAGTTTGAAACGATTTGAATATGTTTGTCTAAAATTCAAACACAATGTTTAAACTTTGGGATATTCGTCCTCAAAATATTTGTAGTCTAGTTTGAAACGAGATGATTCATATTAATGAAATGGTGGTCTCCGAAGAAGTATTTTCAATTGTAGCTTAATTCAATTTTCTACTGCATTATTTATCACATCATGGGTCTCCCTTATTAGGCTAGGGTCCCATGGTGTGGATTCCATATGTAATTGAGATATTTTGCTAAAAAAATAAACTCACCAAAAAAAATATTTTATCCACTTTCATTGTGACTTTTGAAGGAGCCTGAGAGGATTAATTACAAGAATGGTGAGGTGAAGTGATAGACTACATATAATAGGAATAACGAGGGTGTTAAGCGTGAGAGATAAAATGCGTCAAGACAGAGACAATACAGGAGGAAGGAAACATGGGAGACAAAGAAATAATGAAATTTTTAAACTGCATGAGAGTGGGGTGAAAAGGTGGTGGTGCACCATTAATACATGTAGGGATCGTTGAGTGCAACACCATAATGCAACCACAAATGAATGGGAAAGGAGTGCCCGAGACAGAGAAAACATTGGGACCAGGTGTGATTGTCGATGATCCATAAATTGTCGTGGATATTCCACTCTACAATTCATCAGAAATATTTGATGAAATTATACTTAAAATCCAAAATCTACACTGTGAGAGTCAATATCTTAGATTTTTGGATTTCTTAATTATTGTATTACGCTTATGCATGAAATATCTAACACCTTGTTCCCACATCTACCCAAGTAATAGGCCAACTAGGGTAAACATGTGATGATAGGCTACTAATACAATATTCAACCTCCTAGGTGATCTTAAGGAAGTAGAAATGACAGAAACATGACAAATAGACCTTGTACATCATCCATGACTCCCCCAGGAGCTAACCTCTAGGCCTCTTTCCCCTAGTTCACACTGACATTTTGGCCTCTCTGAGCCATAGCTATAGGCGTAATAGTGCATTTTAGGGGTTGGGAGGCTGTAGTCGCAGGCATAACATTGCATGCCAGGGAATAGGGCCTTTAATGCTCAATTTTGTGCCTGTGGCTCTGGGATTTGAGCCACCTTTTCAAGCCCAGAGCCTTGGTCACTGCCCAGAACTTCATGAAAACTTAAGGGATGTTAAATAAAATTAGGACAATGATACAAAAGCAATCACATCAATAATAAATCATCTTGACCCCTCCTAGCCATGACATGCCTTTTTTCAAACATGTCACAAACATTGAATCTACATGTGTGAACAACAAATTTAAGCATAGGGATCTCATACTTATTTAGAATCACTAAGAAGCATTGCTCCCTTACATCATTAGTTCCAATACAATCTATTTGACCATAGACACATTATGCATTCATTTACAAGTAAAAACATAGATAGATCCATACATCACCATTGATCAAATACATGCTTATAACCAACATAATAAAAACATAAATATAATCGATACAACAGAAATATTATCCACATAATAACCAGTACATTTGCATACCAAATACAAAATAAATGAGATCTTCATTACTAAATTTAAAAACCAACCGGAGATAGGACTTTCACATTCTACCCAACCATAGATTTGTTGATCCAAGTCTCACTTCAGCTAATCACCCTCGTGCCATATTCCAAGCATGAATGTGAGATAACATCAAACACATCAATCACAATCAATCTAGGGCTTTCAGAGGCCGAACCACCTCAACCCTGAACCAATGACTCCACCTCACGATCGGACATCACAACCATTACGGATTGGTCTCTATCTAAGTTGTTCTAGGGATCCAGAGTGTTTGTTCCAACGAGGGATTCCAGGACTAATAACTCAACCCCAAATTTTATAAGGATTTTAGAGTGTTTTTCCAACCAAGATTTCCAGGACTAGTAACTCAACCCCAGATTTTTTCGGGCTCCAGAGTGTTTGTCCAAACAAGGCTCCAAGTCTAGTAACTCAACCCACCTAGGGCTCCAGAACATTTTTCCAACCAAGGATCCAAGACTAGTAACTCAACCCAACAACTGTCCATCAGGCTCCAGAGCATTTGTCCAACCAAGGCTTCCAGGACTAGTAACTCAACCCATAGTTGTCCACCGAGCTCTATAGAGTTTGTCCAACCAAGGCTCCAGGAACTAATAACTCAACCCACAACTAAAGGAATCATGAAAACCAACTAGAAAACAATCAATGCAAATGAACCCACAACACCATGGTTATCCAGGAAATGGAAAGACTAGGCAAATCCAAATGCATACAACATGCATGCCAAAACTAGTGAGGAAAACATACATGAAACTCAGTACCTGCAATTAAAACCCATTGTAGTTGTTGATCCTGATGTCTGCTTGCACTTTCCTTCTCTTCCATTTCCTTCTTTCTCTAAATCACCAAGTATCCACACTCTCAAAGAGTGTTCCAAGAAAACTCTGTGTATTCAAGAGTATGAGAGAGAGAGAGAGAGAATAATGAGAGAGCTCCAAAAATGCATTGAGCAAAGGTTACCAACTAATCCTCAAAAGCCTTTTTATTAATGAGGCCTCTATTTTATTAATTTTCCATTATTTTCCTTCATTTTCCTTCTCACATGCAACTTGTGACCTTTCACCTCATTTTTCTCCTATTTTCCATTATTTTCATGAATAAATTGCCAATAAATGCCACTTTTCCTTTCTAAATCATTTTCCTTTGCCAATTTCCTTTATACATGATAAACTGAATGAACATCCGCTAGGATGCTTTTCCCAACATTCAACTTGGAATACATGTCCCATCAATCGTGGTTATTATTTTTAACTTTATTACATGGAATTTTCACCAGGGCTGTTACAGAACCCTCCCCCTTGGGGGAACACCGTCCTTGGTGTTCAATGACACCTATAACCAACAAGACTGGTGAAAGAAAAGCATACTACCCATGCAACTTTATAACACAACTTGTTGTAGTATTTACAATGAATAAATTTCTCAAAAGAAAAAACCATCATGAAAAGCATACCATTTACTGGAGCTTTATAACACAACTCATTACAGTATTTATAATAATATACACATATAAAAATATGCACATTTTCTGAACCAGAAAATAGAAGAATATGATGTATGTATCAGCAACAAGGGAGTCCAGAGGCTCACGCCTCCACCCTCAAAGTAGTACCAGGATTCACTTCCCTCCCAGGAAGTCTAGAATCCACTATCATAGTCAAACTTTGCATCTAATGTCTAGCACTAAAATCCTGTGCCACTTGTCCACTCAATGCATAGTTACCGGCTCATTATTCCAGGGCACACTCCCAATGTGCATCTGATTCCATATGGAAATTCTAATGACCAAGCGATTCCATCCCGGGTGATCCAAACTTATGGAGAAATTCAATAAAATATAGAAATAAACATAAACGTATAGATTTAGCAAGATTAAACTTCATTTCAATCATATCAAATAACTGAAATATGCTTACAAACAGAATGGAAAATAAACTAGCTGGGGTGATGGTAGCTTATCTTTGAGAAGATATGTGGTGGCTACATGCCTCTGAACTGCCTTACAATGAGGCTCAAGGGTATTTTTATTATTGAACAACATGGGAAGACCCTAAACAACCAAAACCATAACCCCAGAGATGGAATGCCAAGAGTTTGTGGGCCACGTTAAGGTTAGTTGGGCAGCCAACTTCTCGGTGTCATAACTTGGTCATATTATCTTTGTTTGGCGTGTATGATATATCATCGGAAAGATATATCTAAGTACTAAAATATTTTCTGCATGCCCTTTCCCACAGTTATGGCAATGTTGCAGACCTAAAAAACGTCATTTTGGGGGTCAAAACTGCTCCAGAAGTTTAGGACCCGAAAAACTGCTAACAATAGTAAATGTTGCTATAGTAAATGTTGTTATAATGTTTCTATGAAACTGACTAGATGTCTAGGTGGAATATGTGGGTGGCCACCAATATCCACCTGGTTGATTCCTCCCCCCTTAGGAAGTAATGGTCCCCATTGCGTGCAAAGCCTCCATGAGGTGAGGAAATTTTTGTTGAACCTACACTACAAGAAAAAAGGAAATTGGTGAGGGGCGAAAATGGTCACCATAAGCTCATTGGTGAGGGTCAAAAGAGCCTTCGTCACCAAAAATTGAACGTCACCAAAGGTGGTGTCGCCGAAATTATAGGTGTTGTGGTGACATTCAAGGTCTATCACCAATAATGATTTATAGTGACGGATAGTGACCATCACCATTTCATATGAGCAATGGTGACGGACAATAGCCTCCGTCACCAAAAAATTGAACGTCACCAAAGGTGGCGTCACCGAAAGTATGTGTTTTGGTGACATTCAAAGTTTTTCACGAATATTGATTATAATGACGAATAGTGACCGTAACCATTTCATATGAACAACCACGATTTTTTGTGATGGCCTTTCATGGCCGTCACTATTGGTGCATATATATGGCGATGTTCATTGACCGTCACCATAAACGCCTTGGTGACATCAAGGTCCTTCATGAATAATTACTATAATGACAAACAGTGACCCTCACCATTTCATATGAACAAAAAAGATTTATGGTGATGGACCTTTAATGGTCGTCACCATTGATGTGTATATATGGTGGCGTTCATTGACCGTCACCATTTCATATTTTAGTGAGGGTCAAAAAATGTCACCATAATCTCATTGGTGATGGTCAAAAGAGCATCTGTCACCAAAAATTGATCGTCTTCATTCCCTATGAATATCAGGGCACGATGGAATCGAACCACCAACCTCCTGCTTGTAAAGCAAGTGCTCTTCCATTGAGCTAGCACTCTTTAAATAATTAGACTTTAAACTAGCAATTGGCCCTAAAGGTGAAAAGATAAACTAAAGGAATAGAAAAACTAGGAATACCAAAAGTTGCTAGAAATAATATGTTCAATATACATAATAAAAAGGCAATAAGAATAACTTTTGATATAATCTAACAAAGCATGTACTACGTAGGAGAATAACTAGAAAGCACAACTAGAAATTTGAATCACAACATAACAATATAAAAGAACATGCAACAGGAAAGGAACAACTCCACAGTTTGAGAAATATGAACAATCCATGGGCATATTCTTATATATTCATATAGATAACGAAATAGAAATCTAGATTTATGAAATTAAAGTATCACAAAAGAATGTCTTGAACAAATATCAATATGTAAAATAGTATTTTTTGCATTTGGATTTACCTTGCAGAACCTCAGGAAAAAGTTTCCACAGAAACAGCCAATAAACATAACATGGACCTCAAGAGCAATTGTGCAGGGGATAAAATATGAAGGTAAAGCACTAGAGAAGTATTCAAAGAAAATTATGAAAAGTGTATCTAGAAATAATTGAGAACCCTCTGAAGTAAACCACACAAGTATCATCATGACTACTACACTTGCAAAAAAAGATCATAATAAATTATGAACTATTCCACCAAAAAACAGTGAATTTTTCCACTAAAATACAATTTCAAATTAATCACTAGCATGACGTTAACTTCTCTGCAAAATTAGGGAAGTTTCAAGACAATGTATAATAGCCTGCATAGCAATCGTGTTGATAAAACCTTCTAAGGAATAAGACCACAATACCCAACAAGAGTGCCATCATACTTAATACTATCAAAGAGTGGTCAATAGAAAAAGTGAATTGACGGACCTTCATAACTTGCATTGGTTCCTTATCCTTCATCCAACCCTAAAATTTTAGACCAAGGTTAACATTTTGAAGGAAAATTAAGAAAAGTCACATGATCTTGCGAAATAATATTTTTATCACTACCACTAACTATAATGCAACAGTTTTTCACAAACAAAGCATCCTTTTCTAAAGTGAAGTAGTCAATGATGATTAAGACTAATTGTGGGCTTAGAATTGTTTTTCCATTTTATTTTTTGAATTGTTAGAATTACCATACTTAGTAGCAGAGGCATTCCCACCATGGATTGGGAAGTCCACAACAACCACTTATGTAACTAGGATTGTTGACTATAATCATTTTAACCTTCTCCTTCCTTTTTCTAAGCCACTGAAATATGTGTTGAGAACTCTTTGCTTAAGACATCCCTCATTAGAATGGGCAAACCATTAGTGATAATAACAATATTCTCGTAACATTTCCACTATCATTACAATTGCTTTTGGGCTAAAATTTAGACTTATGGGTATCTTGGTCATGCCTTGTAAACAAATGAAGATGACAAGCGGAAGGAGCAGAAGAAGAGGGATTAGAAAACATCCACTGAGAGGAGCTTGAATTGTTGTCAACGATGCTCCATATTTAGGGATCACTTCTATAAATTGCATTCAATATTCAAGGCAAGCCAGAAAGCCTTGCTCCAATGAACTGAGTGCATGCAAATTTCATCTTGTATTGAATATGAAACAAGAGACACTTGATAAAATTGAAACATTAATCCCCGACGATGAATTTTTCAATATACTAATGAACAATCAATACTAGCAATTGTCAAAGAGGTAACCACCACTAAGTAGCTCCTTCCTAAGAGGTTAGAATCATTGTCTAATAGCTAGTTTGTATAATTCATCGAAATCACCCAATAGGCACCACATTACACAGCATGTTGAGTTGTGGGAGAAAGAATCTTAAATTAGAATGCACCCTTTTGCGAGAGTAACGACATTTTGGAGAAACAAAAATGCCTATGATAAGTGATATACTTGTTGGAGGTATAGAAATGCTACCAGCAAATCAAGAGGTTGGTCCAGACCCCAAGAGATATCTAGGGAACAACCCCAAACCCAAGTAGCTCTGAGGTTATGGAAGAAACATTGGGAAGGAATGTGAAGGGAAAAGTCTTGCAATCAGACTAAACTCACAGGATAACTACGAACCAAGAGTGGAAAAGTTCTAGACAGTTCCTTAGTCTAAAGAGGCTATAAGCTCATGCAACACTAGAAGGTTATTTTATTGGGCAAAGAGAATGCTATGTGCATCTTGCAGATGCAAACTGCTCTTGCACATGATGGGAAAAGGGCTTGCAAAAAGATGCCCTGTGTGCAGCATCAATGCACAAAAAATAATCTTTTTCCCAATGCACTAACCTTCTAGTTGTGGCCAAATAGAACTTGGGTCACTGTGGCAAGGCTTTCAGTAGCAGACACATACCAAATCTTCCACAATTTGCACTATTGTACTAGAACTAGATCTTGGACCTATGCTAAGATGTGAGGTGTTTCCATTGCAAGACATCAAGCACTGTGTTTAACATTTAGAGATGACAAACTTGAGAAACACATTGACCAGGGAGAAACAATCAGAAGAAACGAAATAATAATAATAATAATAACTCTAGAAGATTATAAATATGAAACCCTGATATCACTGCATTGGAGGTGCAGGCCTTCACTTTTTTATTTTTCATTATAATTTGCACAAAATCCCTCCAATCCTAGCCTGTCACATTTTTTCATTTAGCAATAGTTAAAGCCTTTTTCATTTGGTCACGTATGAATCCCAATGGATAGCTGGTATTATATACATAACAGTTAGGAAGCCAAAATAAGTAAATGCAATGTTTCAACCGTAACTTCTTATCTGGAAATGTTAGTTACAGTAATAGCAATGGTATGCCAATTGCATAAGTCATATGTATCTCATGTGGAATGGTTTATTTTAATCCTCGTGTGAGCCAAAATCTCAATAAATAGAAACATAAATAAATAATATGTAGCGGTATTGTTGTAGAAACTATTTTATAAATGGGAAAGGTAGTGAATTATGGAATAGCATATCATGTGTATTACCTATTTAGTTGCTTACCGTGCAATATCTACTATCATTTTCAGTTTCTTTACTATTTGGGTACACTGTTCATTTTATCTAGAATTACAATGAGATAGTTGTCTGATAGCTGGTCATATTACAGTAGGAGCGTCATCAATATAGGAAATCTAGTTTTTTATTGAAAATGAGAGCAGGGCATAAGGAAAATCATTGCCACAAGTTAAAACTATGATTGACAACTTCTTATTGGAATGTATATTATTTGGAGTTAAATACAAACTATGATTATTTGTGGTAATGATATGGATGTTGGAGAATATACATTCAATAAAGTATTGTCACTGTAACACGTCTACAATGTAGTTGTAGATCCTTTTTCACCTTGGTTTCTATTTTCTACAATGGCTTGTAATGGTAGCATGATGTGTGCATTAGATATTTTCTTCCAATGTTCTAGTGATCCTGGTATTTTCAAGAGGGTCATAACGTGTTAGGAGAGAACTTCTTTTTTCATAAGAGGCATTCCTAGAAAAAATTGGTCAAGAGGCCAATCTGAAAGACAAAATTATAATATATATTGTGACTTCTCCAAAGCTTGAAACTTATTCATTGGTTGATACTTCACTAGTAAGTCAATAATGCAGTAGCCTTCAGAAACCAAAACACAGTGGTGACTTGCAGGTCATGTTTGTAGCTATAGATCCTTTTTCACCTTGGTTTCTATTTCTGCAATGGCTTGTAGTGGTAGCATAGTGGTAGCATGATGTGTGCATTAGATATTTGCTTCCAATGTTCTAGTGAACCTGGTATTTTCAAGAGGGTCACAACCTGTTAAGAAAGAACTTATTTTTTCATAAGAGGAATTCTTAGAAAAAATTGGTCAAGAGGCCAATCTGCAAGACAAAATTATAATATATATTGTGACTTCTCCAAAGCTTGAAACTCATTCACTAGTTGATACTTCACTATTAATTCAATAATGCAGCAGCCTTAAGAAACCAAAACACAGTCACCTTCAAAAACCAAAACATAGTGGTGACTTGCAGGTCATGTTTGCATTATGCTAGTACAAGCTTAGTCTATTCAGAGGCCTACCATATGCAACAAAAGAGAATTGCATAGAAGCTTGCCATGTGCACTATTGGAATTGTAGGACAAATGAAATAGTTAGTTTATATATCTCCAATGATTTTGAATTAGGAAAGAAGCCCTTAAAATGTACATCTATCATAAGACTAGGCCGAGTTCAATCTAGTCAAGTGTGTTGATGCTTGCACACACTTGTTATTTATTTTTCCCATCTTAGGCCTTAGAAAACTGACATAGTAAATGTATAAGAGTTCCAAAAATAAGTTTCTAAGTGAGATGGAAGACATGTGAGAAAATTCAATTTGGCCTATCCATGTTAACCCATTATTGGGCTTCTTTAGGATTAATAGTTGAGGAAAGGTTTTGAGCACTGTGGGACTAAGAAAGTATGCCAACTTGTAAGATTAAATAACATTGCAACACCATGGGAGTCATCTAGAATTGTTGAACTAGTGCTGACCAGTTTAGCATATTAGTAGGAGACAACTTAGAGAATTCTTACTATCATGTTGCATGAAGAATTGACTCGAACTTAAGTTTTTGAGGCAACTTATATACTACCCAAATCATGTCCTTTAGGAGACAAATTTTGCACATTGAGTATGTGAGAGAGTGAATGGGTATCATTTTCACATGGATTGATACATTAGTCCAATTTATATTTTCCTAAAGGCTAATATCAGTAAATGCAAACATGAGAGTGGGTGCCCTAACATTTGAAGAGACAAATCTAGAGGGATTGTGTTAAAGAACATTTAAGTTAATAATTATACCCTCATGCTTAATGGAAATAAAAATTTCATATGATTCATTTCATATGTGCCCAAGGTTTGAAAACACTAAATTTTAAACTCCCAACATGTCTGTTGAGGAGGTAAATCTCCTCTGCGGACAGAGGTGATCCCTACTAGCCCAGCAGGGGTCTAGCAACAATCATCAAATGCTACAGCGCAAGTTCCTAATTGCGAATAAATAAGCCAATGATGGAGGCCTACCTGGAGTCCAGTGCTATGATTCGTAGAAGAGACAGCATTCCCGTTCCTCAGCCTCGGCAGATCACGATCCCCACGATCTCCGTGAATGGACACCTACACATGCAAAGAACAACACGAATACAAGCATAAAATCTAGAATACGCAACTATATATCAGTCAGAAAGGATATAACTCATTATTAACATAAGTGCAAAACAGAGTGGAACCATAACCAGTAGTCATTCATTAATAAACAATCAAAAGAGAGTACAACCAATGTTTTGACGCCGCGGTCTCCTTCGGAAGGGTCCCCAGTTGTTCACGTCTCGCAAAGTTCACCAGGGAAAGGGCAAACCTCTCTAGAGTCTCTCGACGATAGTCTCCTTACTTGAGTCGGACTTAAGGGAAGAAAGAGGGCTCTTACAGCACAAAGGCTCTTAGGAATTTGGAGATTCAAAGCTTAGGCACTTCAAGACTTTCAGCCCTTCAGCCCCTTCATCAATGGATGAAGGCTATATTTATAGAGGAGAGGAGGAGGTTGGGATCCCTACAATAGTGGAAGGGAGGCCTTATCCCTTGGGAGGTTCCCCATAAGGTGGAAACAAGAGGCCAAAGGAGGAAGGTCATGGTTATTCAGGCGAAACCACTCCTGATGACTCATCCACGAAGTTGTTGTAATCGAAACTTCGCCTCTTTTTTAAAAAAAATTCCAAAAGCAGAGTGGTGCAGGTGCTTAACTGGGACAGAGCACCAATTGGCGCGGGCTCAGTGTTAATTTTCCCCAATTGGCGTGAGTACATAACGGGCTACCAGCGCCAAGGCAAAAACAGGTGTTTTTAGGGGTCTGCTCAGGAAATGATCAACAGAAGGAATGTTGTCCTCATGGAAAGGGATGAAATGATGGTATTTGCAAGGCATGACACTGCTCACAGGTCACAAAATGGGTCCTCCATTGTGCGGGACGGGGAATGGTAGGGACGGTGACAAATTACTATGTAATAGATGCCCCCTAAAGTATGAGGCCCGAGAGAGAGAGGGGTGAAATGCTTTACGAGAACATGTTCAACTGAAGCCCCGCCGTTGGAAAACCTGCGTATAAAAATACAACTGATATCTCAAGTACATGATGTATATGTGGTATGGGCGCAGCCATCCGAAACAGAGTACACTATAATCTGGATCCAGGGTATGGGCGCAGCCATCCAGCAAGGATCAAACAAATAGACTCAGGTATGGTTGCAGCCATCCAATCAGTGAGTCATGTACATAATGATAATAATCCACAATCGCAGCCTGGATTACAGCAGACACAATCCAGGGTCTTTCTCGCCATCTCAACCCAAACAAAGTACAAGTTCAAGCATGCGAATATGTGAGCTGAAGTTGAACATGCAAGAACATCGTCTGATTACCAGCCAATGATGAGAGTTGTTAACAGACGCGAGAGGAACCACCAATAATGACAATGGCCCTCAAGGTACTATAGGTACAATCTATGGCATGTGAATCAATGAGCTGGCGTCAAACACCCATAGAATCACTCGATCGGAGGCCAATGATGAAAACCCCACGTCGAATGCAACGAACCTTCGATTGAGGCATGCAGGCTCCAAGGTACCATAAAGGAGTCTCTAGATCAACTTCCTGGATAATGAACTGAAGTCGACAGGAAGTGACCTTGATCGACAGTCATACGCTCCTACATCACATACACGGCATTTGTGAACATGATGTTTTGTTGTACCAGATCGTATGAGAATCGAGGGGAAGGTTGATAGTCCGAGAGCCAAATTTCTTGAACATATAAACGGCACGATGCTGGACTTGCGTATTTGACATCAATGATCATGAGGTCATGCATAGGCAATGAGCGATGAGAGGTCAAAAGGGATTATCCAAACCCACGTAGGCAAAGGAAGAAACGAGATGGTGTATGTCCTCAACCCCTGGCCTTAATGCGTACAAGTGCCATGTTCAAGAGTGAAATACTGCCAACACGACAATGATGTCGGTTCCATTTTTTCCCCACCATTTTTGGCGAGTACCCAACTTATTTTTGATAACAAGCTTGAAGGGGATAGCATATGCTTGTAATATAAGTCTGCCCTTTGGGCGAATCCATCCTAGTGCATTTAACGAGTCCCAGGAAGGAGAAACTCGGAGAACGTCATTTCGATCGGATCCGATGTCATCGTGGTTTTCTAATGAGTCTCGACAAAGGGAGAAATCCTGCCGTCTCTTTCATGTTTAGAGTTTTGGAAATGTTAAAGACACATAGTGCTAAAATTCACAGTCCCTTTTCGGGATAGCTCCCCATCCGAAAAGGTAGAAAAATATGTCTGAGAAAACCTCCTAGTCACGATAGGCTAGGGTATTCCTTTTTCATAAATAATATATCCCAGCCCGAAAAAGGGGTAAACGTATATTGGATAGATGTCGTTTTGCAACCACTTTAACGAGTTCGAAACGACAAGAGTCTCGATAATATTTTCAGTTTTCAAGAGTTAGAAAAGAGCTAAAAGTTGACTCCTCCTAGAGGAACGAGTGGTATAAAGGGCAGCCATTGGCTCTGGTAATGGTGGAACTACTCAAAACAAGATAAAGGTCAAGAGGCTGGCTAACAAGACCACTCATCACAGCGGTTCCTCAGGAATGGGTAAAACAAACAAGTGAAGGCATATGATTGGCCAAGCAGATAATGACGATGGAGTGAGAAAACCAAGGCTCATCTGGAAAAAACAGGCTGATAAAATGGCAATCAAAAGAGGTTAAATGGTAATGATTTCATTTTTACACAAGCTTGAAATCAGGATAAACTATGCTTGAAACCGGTTTCATTTTTACACAAGCTTGAAACGGAAACAAACTATGCTTGAAAAAGTAAGCATGCCCCCAGCATGGTGACTCAATTCGAGGTAAATACCCCCCAAGCTTCAATCCATATGAAAGGCATATGGAGTGAAGGTTGAAATTACGAGATCAATAGAAAGACTCGACTGGGATTTTACGAGATTTTATCAAAGGCTCGAATTGAACAAGAATGTGTTTCATTATTTTAACAAGGTTGACACATTAAAAGAACTATCCTCAAGACACCTTGTTTCATGGTTTAAGGAGCTTGGCACAAGACAAGGAACTCTACTCCAACAACCTTGTTTCATTTTTTAAGGAGCTTGACACAAGACAAGGAACTCTCTGCTCCAATAACCTTGTTGCATTTTTAAGGAGTTTATTAATAAGAAAATGAACTATGTCTTGGAATGCCTGCTTCATTTTAAGGAGCTTGACACAAGACAGGGAACTCGCTCCAACAACCTAAAATCATAATGAACAAGAAGTCACGCCTTCCAAGAGTTCCACATGGAAGGAAAACATCCTGAAGTCCTGACCTGTCTCACTCATGCACAACGGCATTATCACTGAGTATAGGCATGGGGCAGGTAGCCACATAGTTGACCTACGGTGGGGCAGATATAATGGGTGGATAAAAACCAGGAAGGGATGATGGCGGGCCAGCTGCCACATTAGGACCGAAGAATGAAATTTGATCAATGGTCACAATCCTTCCTTCATGCGGAAAACATACCACACGAAAAAGGGAGGAGACAAGTGCTCCCATGGAATAGGTGTAATCGCGCCCCAAGAGAAGATTGAAATCCAAGGGGCCTGGAACAACCTCCATCCATATGGGACGTCACTCCCAGCAACAATGTAACCCTGAAGGATTCCTAACGGTTGACTCTGCTCTCTTCTGTTAAATGCCAACAGACTTCACAGAATAAAGTAAGCTATGAACCAAAAGCTTGCTAAGTAGTTGAGGATAGAACACTAATAGATGCACCTTCATCTATAATGGTGTTGGGTACGACCAAAACAAAGGCTTGTACTGTGATCTCAAAAGGCACATAAGACGGAAGGCGGTATCCTGCAAATCGACTCCAGTCAAAGGAAGCGACCAAACTACTCGGAGGGGCTACCATTGAACCAAGATGGTCTTACCTGCGTTATGGAAGAAGAGCATCCTCCATGTTCCATCTCGAAGGAGGATATCTCCTAGCCCATCACGGGAGGCAGAGGAGCAGCTTCTTGAGATATAGGGATAGGAGAATATTTCTCCAAGTCCGAGGAATCTAAAGAAACAAGAAGAACCCGAGGGATGTGAGGTCCACTCTCAACGAAAAAGACCTGGTGCACCATAGACGGGGCCAATTCAACCGATCCCACGACCAATGGTTGGTCGGGAACGGATTCCTGAATTCGAATTTCCGAGTGAGCGGGATTGACCAAGGATGATTCTTGACCAATAGTAGGATCAACTAGCGGAGGACTCAAAGAAAGTTGTTTGTAACCAGCCGGGAGGCATGGTGTAGAAACATTTGAGTTGTCCAACACTCGCTTGGCTTCATCCATATAAGGACAAAGGTGAATGGCATGGTGCCCTTCACACAACCTACAGGGATTGGTAATCTTACCTTGCTTCTTAGGAGTTTTACCAACACTAGCTGAAGACGTGCCCCCAACCTGACTCCCGGAAGCCAAAGACAACGACGCACGACTATTGGACCATGCTTCGAGCACCTTGGGAATACCAGGGCAGTCTCGAAGAAGATGGTCTCCCGTGCACAACATGCAAGGGAACTTGAATTTCCACGGAGGGTTGGAAGGTTTATCAAGAGGAGACTTCTCAGAAACAGTGGCTGCACTTTTAGCCTCTCGCTTATCAGACTTCTTCTTCTTTGTCTTCTTCTTCTTCTTCTTAACCACCTGGTTACTCAAACTGTGCTTCTACCACAGCGAAGTAGAAAAGGAGGACGTGAAACAGTTAAGATGTGTAGAAATCATCTTGGAATCAACATGATGTTGTTCAGTCGAGGAACCTGACAGAATAGTAGTCAGATACATTCGACCACAAGAAGTTGAAAACAACCAAACGGCAACCATCAGCTAACCAATAGTAGCTAACGTTGCCACGGTTATACCAACATTCCCAAAAGGAGGAAAATGACCAGGATTCCCTTCTGAGGGGATTCCTTGGTTGGTAAACTCCGTAAAAGTTTCCATCAAAAACGATCTTCAGAACAACACCCTAAGGAAACTAACTTTAACCAGGAATATTTCGTGGGCAGTTAATTTTTTAAAACATTGAAACAAAACTCTGCTGTTTCATATTTTAAGAGTCAAGAAACAGGAAAAAGGTGACTCTATCACTTTCAGATTGGAAACAAGCATGAAAGGACAAGCTCTTGATGACCTTTTCAAATTTAAAGAGTCAGAAAATATCAAAATGACTACTCAGGAATCCTAGGCAAAGGGTGTACCAAATAACCGTGAACTACAATATACACCTTGGTTTCAAAATGAAAGAGAAATCAACCAAGGACTTAACGTACATGCAGGCAATCTCCCTGAATGTTGTGTCCGGTGTATCACGGGTATAAGGTGGCAGACTCGGCTTCCTACGGATAAAGGATAGCAACCTAGTGGGGTCTCCCTTTATATATGCGACGGTACGGGGAGCACAAGTCCGTACTAGTGCTGTCTAAAGCCAAGAGGCGAACGACAGCTACTAGGTTTAACGACGCCGGAACACGTCTCTAGCCTAGACCTCTAAATGTGTTTCGTTACTGTTTCAATGCTTCCTTAGGTAAATTGAGTAAATTTTATGGTTGATCTTCAATTATGTTTCGGTTTCAAGGCCCTACTGTATGTCATATGACAATCTCCTGTATGCAGCTACATGAGAAAAGAAAACTTTTCAATTCAATGAATGCTATCTAGTTAAGGGAAGAGCTTCAAACAATGATGCAACAAACAACAAAACTGAAAACGAAACTTTTCCAAACTAGATGACTTTCACTATCCAAAAGTATTCTAAAACATTCAACAAAGCGAATTATGCAATGTAATCTATGCAAAATTATTTTTCTGAAAACTATGAAATTGTAATCTATGCACAATTTCCTTTTTCTTTTCAAATAATAAGAATGCACTCAATGCATTTTTCGATGAAACGAGAATCTACTTAATGCATTCTTTCAATGAAAGAGAATGCACACAAAGCGATTTTTAGCTCTCAATCATTAAACAATGTGATCTAAGTTCAATGATAAATCTCAAAATACTTTTCAATGCGATGTGATCTAATGCATTTTAACAAAAAGGACACTTTGAGACAAAAACTAAATAAACGCAAAGCTTCTTAATGAAGGATGAATGCAAAAGAGATGTAAATAAACACTAAGAATGCAATCGTTGTTTCAAAACACTTTGTAACAAAATTCCTCAAAAGTTGACAAAACACAAAGAGGACTTCCAAAGAATGAGATCAAAACAAGGCATTCATTCCCTTTCACATCAAGCAATCATGGAAAGAAGACATCCCAAACAATGAGCAATGTAATCTATGCTCATACAAGGAAAAGACCGGAAGGGAAAGACACACTGGTGAAGGATTTAGGGAAAAAATCTCAATTTTCATACACCCTGAAATTGGCACGACTTGTCCATTGACAACTAGCGCCAATTGGCAAAAATTGGCGCGACTTGCACATTGACAACTAGCACCAATGGCTAATTAGTGTGGGTTGCTAACTGACAACAAGCGCCAACGCCTGAAAATGAAAAAAACAAAGAATTTCTCCCAACCAAGACCAGACTCACCACTTCAAGCAGAATCCAAAACAAACCCAGAAGCAAAGTACTGACCATTAGAAGCTTCTGAACAAGGGTAACCCTACCACCTACAGGAAATGGTGCGACTGTATGGCTGTAATCCGTGCCAGACAGGGGATGGCGCGAGTGATGAACTGGAAAACTGCGCCAACTGGCGCGACTGTCAGGGCTAAACTCGCGCCAATCAAGCCAACTATGAAAAGGTGAAAATTCGGAAAAGCAGAGGTCAGATCCGATCCTCTGGGGCTGAACCAAAAGCTAAAACACAAAAAGAGCCAGCCCAAAAGAGCCAACCAAGCAAGCAAGGCCAAGAAACAACCAAAACGAGACAATCCAAACGAGACAGTGAAAACTAGATGGTCCCCGATGTTGGAAAGCACCAAATGATGAGGAGATAAATCTATGAGACAGAGGCGATCCTACTAGCCAGCGAGTCGCAGCGATCATCAAATGCTGCGAGCGCAGAGTTCTAATTAAGATAAAATGGCCAACGATGGAAGCTTGCACGGAGTCCGGATGTGATTCATAGAAGAACGAGCATTCCGGTTCCTCAGCCTCGGCAGATCACGATCCCCACAATCTCCGTGAATGGACACCTGCACATGCAAGAAACAACATGAATACAAGCATAAAATCTAGAATACACAACTATATATCAGTCAGAAAGGATATAACTCATCATTATCATAAGTGAAAAACAGAGTGGAACCATAACCGGTAGTCATTCATTAATAAGCAATCGAAAGAGAGTACAACCAATGTTCTGACGCCGCGGTCTCCTTCGGAAGGGTCCCCAGTCGTTCACGTCTCGCAAAGCTCGCCAGGGAAAGGGCAAGCCTCTCTAGATTCTCTCGACGATAGTCTCCTTACTTGAGTCGGCCTTAAGGGAAGAAAGAGGGCTCTTACAGCACAAAGGCTCTTGGGAATTTGGAGATTCAAAGCTTAGGCACTTCAAGACTATCAGCCTTTCAACCCCTTCATCAATGGATGAAGGCTATATTTATAGAGGAGAGGAGGAGGTTGGGATCCCTACAATAGTGGAAGGGAGGCCTTATCCCTTGGGAGGTTCCCCATAATGTGGAAACAAGAGGCCAAAGGAGGAAGGTCGTGGTTATTCAGGCGAAACCACTCCTGATGACTCATCCACGAAGTTGTTGTAATCAAAACTTCACCTATTTTTTAAAAAAAAATCCAAAAGCAGAGTGGCGTGGGTGCTTAACTGGGACAGAGCGCCAATTGGCGCGGGCTCAGTGTTAATTTTCCCCAATTGGCGCGAGTACATAACGGGCTACTAGCGCCAAGGCAAAAATAGGTGTTTTTAGGGGTCTACTCAGGAAATGATCAACAGAAGGAATTTTGTCCTCATGGAAAGGGATGAAATGATGGTATTTGCAAGGCATGACACTGCTCACAGGTCACAAAATGGGTCCTCCATTGTGCGGGACAGGGAATGGTAGGGCCGGTGACAAATTACTGTGTAACAATGTCCTTTATGAGAGTGGGTTCCCTCACATTTGAAGAAAAGTCTAGAGAGATTGTGTTAAAGACCATTTAAGTTAATCATTCTACCCTCATGCTTAATGGAAATAAACATTTCATATGATTCATGTCATATGTTCCCAAGGTTTGAAAACACTAAATTTTAAACTCCTAGGATCTCATCATTCCCTCTAGTTGAAGGAAGAAGAAATTTGAAAAGAAACATTGATCTCCTATAGTGACTCGTACCTTTCTTATTTCACCTTTTCACTTGAGAATTTGATGGCTTAGGATTTGAACCTCAAATTAAGTGGTAGGTTCAACATATAATTGAGGTTGTTTAATCTTTTAGGAAACTATGCAACAATGATTAATTTCTATGTCCAAGATTATAATGATCCATTTTAGATGAATCTCTTAGGTTTCACTATCTTAATATTTTTGAATATTGATCTTATTATAAATTGTAAGTTAGGTAATTGTTATTGAAAAATCTAGCACCCCTATGGCATCATAGGTATGGGCACCTCAACTTGACCTATCTCTCTCAGTTGGCATCAGAGAAACTAGTAGATGGACTTTTGAACATTCTGTAGAATATCCACAGAGTTTGCAGAGCTTGTCAGGCAGGGAAGCTACATTGAATACCATTTTATGAAGGACGAGCTTGGAGAGCAGAGAGGGTCCCTCAGTTGGTACTTTCAGACATATGTGGACCAATGAACATGACGTCAACCACTCGTGCTAGGTACTTCCTTCTGTTTGTTGATTATTTCAGTAGAAAAATGTGGGTATATTTTCTATAATTAAAATATGATGTGTTTAATTAATTTCAAAAGTTCAAAGCATTAATAAAGAAACAGTTAGGTTTTCATATTTCCTATCTTAGATATGATACTGGTAGGGCATTCTACTTAAAATATTTCAATAAATTTTGTGCTAAACATGGGATCTAAAGACAATATACTACACCTTACACTCCACAACAAAATGTATTGGTTGAGAGGCAAAACTGTACTATCAAAAATATGGCTAGGTGTAAGTTGCAGAGGAATTCTATCCAAATAGGTTTTACTGCTATGTATTCGTATCTGGTGTGTACTGCTATTCAAGATTCCAAATTCCTTATACAATTGGCATACTATTGCAGAGGAATACCATACCAAATCTGGAATAAATTCGGATCTGGTGTGTACTGCTTCAGCTTTGCAAAAGCATCCTCTCGCACTGTTTTTTCGATTTTGCGAACTGCCGAACAGATGGAATCCAAACCCCACATGATATTCCTCCCTATTTCTCCAAGGTAGATCTTGTTTCCTTGTAGAGAAGGCTGCGCAGTTTTCTCTCTAGCTCTACATATTTCTCTGGAACCCATGAAAATGTGAAGACAATGTCAATAGAGAGAGGAAGAAAAGGAGTTAGTTCTGGCACAAATGATTGACCTAAAGAAAATTCAGTATGGAAAATTCAATGATTCAGATAATTTGGAAGAGGACTAATAACCGACATTTAATTGGAACTTTTGGTTTGTGATTCTTTCTGTAAGAATTAAAATGTTCATGTAATTTTTTTCGATGATAGTGGACAATTCAGAAAACTTGACATCATAAGGAATGCATTTATAAAAGGTTAGTCGATGAGGAGGCATTCCATTGCCCTAAATGCGATGTGTATCTTGACTATGTGCTCATGGAGAAATTCAGTTGACATAGAAATAACAGGCTACAACCATATCTAATGGATAGATTGGAGGGCATTGAATATAGGGGATAAAACAAAATAATAGTAGTGCCAAATCAGTGTGATAATAGACTTCATAAGTAGTGTGATAAGCAGTGCCAAATGAATGCAATAATAGACTTCATCAGCAGTGCCAAACCAGCACGATAATAGATTTCATAAGCAGTGCCAAACCAGTATGATAATAGACTTCATAAGCCGTGCCAAACCAGTGCGGTAGTGTGATTACTTGTTCAAAATTTACAGTGGAACTATTTCCTTTTCTATTTCAAATGACTGAAGAAAAGAGAATCAAGAAATGAGCGAGAAATAAATATAAGAAAATACATTGCATATACAAATGAAATATATACAAAGTCTTCAAGGATTGACGCTATGAAGAAATTCAAAGAAGAACAAAAGCGGCAAAGGAAAAATTGTGATCCAAATAGAACAATCTATATTGATTGTAGGGGGAATGAAGGAAAGGACGACCTAAAGAGATATCAATGGGTATTAGATTGAATATTTAACTTGGATCAAAACCCATGTGCTAGAGTATATTGGCATTAGTATGAATTGCATCTTCAAACAAAGACACAGAGGTATGACAAATGCCAGACAACCGAGATACCAGATGACAGATGACAAGGTCATAGAGGATGATGATAAATAAATGTTACATAAAGATGAATTATATTGGACCAGAAGGCATAGTTTCAAAGTGGAAGGACAGAGAGACTAGTAGGCCTAAGACCAGACCCGTTGACTGTGGTTAGATTGGTTCGATGGTGTATATTCGATGTAGATGTTCGATTTGATGTTCAATTCAATATCAGGGGACGAATCCACCACAAGGAGGGGACAAATCCGCCACAGGGAGGGGAAAAATCTCGGCCATTTCTTATCTATCTAATATAGATGCCCATTAACATCCCAGTTCTGGGTTCAGGCCAGAGCCTATTCGAGATCGAGATGCATAACATGTTTCATATCCACCAGTCTTAGCATTCCTTAGACATTGCAAGCAAAGAATTTCTTGTAGAAAGAGTCCAAGAGATTTCATGGTAGCGAAACCTTATCTTAGCAAACTCTCTTCATTACAACATAAGGATGAAGCCCCAGGCAAGGTGCAGGTGATTTTTTCTTAACCGGGGGCTAAGCTGTTCCCTACGAGGGATCAGCCATGGATAAGAGAGGTGCCGCCGGTAAATAACTCAGGAATCTCATTCCACCACTAGCCTATTGATTAGGTGGATCTCATTTGAATTGGAAATGGAGGCCTTAGGTTTGATTCATGGTATTCCTGCCAAGCTGCATCAAAATAAGGAACATACATTGGAACTTTCATGATCTGGTTGAATACCATAAAAACAAGATGTGTGACTTAATAAAAAAACATGAATCCATAGTAACCCAGAACAAACCAAACTCGATCCATAAAATACAAAACCCATATATTAAACCCATGATAAACTATAATAACATGCAAGGAAACAAGATAGGTTGACATTTCTCTGAAAAAATGAAGAACAATAGCCTAACGGGCCTCTCACATAAGTGTTACATTTTTTCAATAGACAGCTAGGGTTTAAGAGTGAAAAGGAATTTGCGTCAGGAGACTAAACCTTGAAAAGAATTAGACAGTGGTATCTTAACCTCCTCAGCCTCTTCATTACCAGCACCCTCCTTGAACTTCTTGGGAGACCCTCAATCAAATATTTGGCCTCTGGTGAGTGAGCCGATGACCTTGATTATGGAAATTCTAGTGCTTGTCTAGAAGTATTATGAAGTTGCGAAGAGAGATGGAGGCTTTAGGTATGGGCCATCGCACGATGGTGGGGAATATTGTTCAAATTCATTTTGTGGAAACAAATCATCACCATTGAAGCACCCCTCCTCCTTCCCTGTACAAACCCAGCAACACGAGGGAAATGAAAAAAATTGATATTTGAAATTTTTTGATATTTTGACCGTGCAATAGGAGGGAAATTGAAAAAAATGGATATTTGAAATTTTTTGATATTTTGATATGAAATGAGTGTGTTTTTTTGGTTGCAAAGAAGACATATATGAAGCATAGAATCCAACTTAGGGGTGAGTGGGAAGGCATGGTGGAGGATCATTTTTTACAAAGTTTTAGCATCAACAAAATTTGAAAATTTTTGAATTTATTGAAGTAAATATGTAGAAGGTTGAATATGTTGATTCATAGAAGGTTGAGTATATAAGGTTAAAGAGTCATCTCATATGTTTTTTGCACCTAGTTTTCTAGATAATTTGTATATCTCTCTAAAGAAATATATTTTTTTTGTAGTCTATTTGTTTGTTGAGTGGCTTATAGTTTGTAAATTCTCTATTATAATTTCGAGTTTTTGGAGGTCACTCTAGTTTCCTATATATGAAAGGTCTATAACATACCTAAATAGATTCAATATTAGGGAGAATTTTTAATGGGGATTGCAATTGTTATTATTTGTTGGTGTTCAATCTACATTAAATTTATGCATGTTATTAGTATAATGGACTACTATTCTACCTATGTGTTTGTATTTGTACTATATTTGGGTTTATCTATGTTAGTTTTTATTCATAATGATGTTAGTTATAGTAGTTTAAATGGATGCTAATAATATCATAACGAATGTGATCCCCACTAAAATATTTAACATTTTTCACTTTACTTATTGGGAATTATTATATGTATCTCAAGTGAGACCTTCTTGCCCCTATAAGATGGAATATATTGGGACATTAGACAACAATAGGCCATATTTAGAAACATTCCATTAACCTTGAGTCTATGATAAAGCCAACTCTCAATAATGGGAAATAATTGTCTAAAATCTTTGAAATATGGTAGGTGAATTAAATTAGGGTTTAATGATCGAGGGTGTTGGGTTTAACCTACAAAATGTCTTCAAGCGACTTGAATGTTTTTAACCATGGCCCTAAATTTCCCCTGAGCTTATTTAGGATGAAAATTATTCTTGGAAATGGGTTGGGAAAGGTAGAAGGTGACATTAGGAAGAGGTGCTTGAGGAAAAAGGTCATTTTATTGGCTCTTGGGAAAAATGGAAAAGAAATACTAATTTTAGGACTTTTTTTTGCTATGTTAATGTATAATTTCCACCTAACGAGAGATTAATTTGTCACTAAGCCATTATGGTAATTGGAGTAGTTAAATACTACTAAAGTATTGTCTAAGTGGATAGAGGATGATATGGTATACTTAGCCATATTGGGGTATTAAGCTCCCATTACTAAGCTTGACGTTTTATTTGGGATGAAGGTGGTGTTGTAAGCCAAAAAACTTACAATTACTAAATTACTAACCTAAGTTTGATATTAGAACAATTGATGACATTGTTGGGTAGAGTATAGTTCTTGAATGAATATTCAATGAGTTTAAATTATGTGTTCTAATTGAGATAAATCCTTTCTTGGAGGGAAAAGCATATTTGAAGGTGTACCTAGTAGGGATGAAAAGAAAACCTTTTGTGTTATTTTTCCCCACAATATACGATTCATACAACAAAAATATTAATATGCCCTAGTATTACATTGATCATTGCTTTAGGAGATGGATGTAGCAACTATATCCATCCTAACAATGGCTGGAAAAGGAATACACTAACAATTTTCCTTGTTTGTGCAAAGGGATGTTGTAAAATGTATGTTTCTAGGATTTTGTGTGGATTTGATTAGAAAAATTGTGTGACAAGAAACAATCTAGAAAAAACTACAATATCAACTATCTTTTTCTAGAGAATAACCATAACCATTTGACCTTCATTAATGTAAGCATAGAAAATATAGTTTTTCCTTATAAGATGATTACCAAAAACAATTAATTTCCTCATACATAAGTCAGCATAATTTCCTCATAAAGTGTCCCCTTCAAAGGGACTTGGGAGTTGATCACCCTACAAATGGCCCTTAGTCAATCTTCAAATGGGTTTGACAAACAAATCTATACTGCATCACCCTTCACACAAATTGACAATTCCACCCATCTACCATGGATCCAACATCCTTGAAACCATACAAAGGAAAAGCCCCTACGAGGGAGCCGTAGTAATCCCACAAACAATTTTTTGTTCAAAGTTCCTCCCACTAAGGTGTGCTTGATCCAACATACTACTCATGTGTTACCATGTGTGACAACCAAGAAAAATGTCAATCAACCACCCTATAATTGACCCATGGCCAATTTTGAAGCAAATCGAACTTCTAGCTCATTATAGAGTCACACTCTTTGCACACACACAAAAAACTCAATCACCATTTAAATAATGTGGTTGTGACTCTTCATAACATTCCAACTAATCTCCAATAAAAAAACCAAAATAGCAAGAAACTCGGGTGAAAAATCGTCAAAAATGCATAAAGAGGAAGCACCTGCGAGGGAGACACAACAATCCCCAAAAAGGGCGTTGTTGTTCAAAGTGTCTCCCACTAAAGTGGTGACCCAACATGCCATGTCTCATGTGCTACCTTTTCCAAAATTTCATATTAGTGCTTATGTTAGCTCCATCAAGTAAGAATGAAAAGGAGTTATAGGGTAGTTTTGAGGGCACGATAACTAAGGAGTTCTAGGGTGTGCCAAGGAATGAAAAGCAATGCTAACATATGTTAGAAATTGTTAATGCATGCTGAATATTGTTAGGGAGTTCCAAGGAATCACAAGGGAACTAGGTGAAAATGCATGGAAATGAAAAAATAAGAGTGTGTTATAAGGAGTGTCAACGAATTCTAGGTGTCTCAAGGACAAAGTGTGTTAGGAGAAGGTCATAATAGGACTTGTAGGAGGGAAGCCTATGGTCACAATAAGGGTTTGTTCAAAGCACTTTCAGATAAAGGGAGACTTTGGGTTGGGCACTGTTAGCACCTAATTTTATCCTCAGGCTGAAGGAAGGCAAATCAGGGTAACCTCAAACCATGATTAGCCTTGTAGCTAGCCCTACAAGGTCAGGAGAGGGCTCTCTCCATAAAAAATATTCAATGAAATATAACTACAAATTGATTTTAGGCTAGGTATAGTAGCTCGAAATGTTTTATCAATTTTTATGGGTTGTATGGATCAGATGGGGCTGGGCAGTTTGAATCTGGGGAATTAAATCAGAGATACAGGGTATTCTATGGGGCAAGGTAGGCAGGGATTTCAACAACTTTGTTTTTAATAATGATGGAATGTTTAAGACTAGTGAGAAGATGAAAAGGGCATAGGAGATGGATCCTCTTCAAACAGCAAAAAACATAAAGTATTGAATGATTTTCCCAAGGCAGAGCATTATACAATGGATTCTACCTATCTATCTTGAAAACATCCAAACAGAAATATGAATGAATGAATGGTGGACATAAAAATTAACAAGTGATCACAAAGGAAAGAACAGTGCTAAAATCCATACCACAAGGATCCCATAAATCAGTGCTGCATTTCTTTATTAATTCCCTACCAAACTATTACAAAAGGGAGCGTAGAGTGTCCTCAATGATTCCAACTTATTCCACCTTTTTTTTTCCCCATAAATCAGTGTTGCATTTCTTTATTAATTCCCTGCCAAACTATTACAAAATGGAGCGCAGAGTGTCCTCAATGATTCCAACTTATTCCCCTTTTTCTCCCTCGACCAATGACTCAAAATTTACATTAAATAGAAATAATTTGAGGGGACCCTGAGTTTCTTGTGGATCTTGAAGTTCAAAGGGAAAACACATCAATTGATGATTATATTTTAAATTCCCCTCAGACATCTATCACTGTAACCAATACCCCTGAGCCTTCATAGTTATCAGAAACAACATTTTTTTCCCTTAATTCATCAACATTCCCATCAGCTTCAGAAGCCAATTCTCAGCTTTTGACTCCTCCATCAATAGCTCCCTTGAATCCTAGTAGCACAAACATTGTTGTAAATCCACCTCGAGTCATGGCTGCCCAGTATGCACCCCTGGTTTTACCTCATAATATAAATGATATGTCTGTTGATTACCAAAGTAAAATACCTTTCTTTGATGCCATTCAAAGCATCACAGCCCAGCAACATGTTGATAAGATGAATGACTTCTTTGACCTTCATGAGGTAGAGGCAGAAAATGTGACCACGAGATTGTTTGTCCAAAGCTTTGGAGGCGAAGTTCAAAAATGGTTTAGAGCCTTACCAGCAGCCTCTATCCACACTTTTCCGGAGCTACATAGACAGTTCTTAGACCGGTGTGAGGTAAATAAAAACTCACTCCAAATCTTGTCTGAATATGAAAATATTAAGAGGAATGTGGGTGAAAGTGTACAAGATTATTGTGTGACATTTAATGTTGTGTATAATGCTATTCCGGTCAACCTAAAACCCCCCATGGGGTTAGCTTTGCTCAAATTTCCAGATGGTTTCGATGCTGATATGGCATATCAGTGACAAGAACAAGATCCTACCACACTTGAAGATATGTAGAAAATAGATGTGAGTGTAGAAGAAAATTTGCTGGCCAGAAGAGCGCGGACAAGAGCCGAAAAGAGGGTAACTGTAAAAGAAGTAGCATCTCCTTCAGATACGAAGATGGATACTTTTATCCGAACAATGGAGAAGATGGTTGATCAGTTGACTATTTCAGATAGACCTGAAGCACAAATCAGGAATTTAAATTTCAGAGGACAGCAGCAGCCCTAATTCTGAATTAATAAATGGGAACATAAGACGCAAGACCAAATAGCACAACATCAGCAGCTCAGAACTCCTTTGCAGCAAAATTATGTTCAGGGAACAGAAACAGATGATGATGATGATCCGGTAGTTGAAGCTAATCATTTTTTCACTGCCGATGGTACACCCATTTTTCTGACAGAAGATGAAGAATATGCAGTGATTCCAGACACTCAAAGAGATGATGATTTCATATTGGCCAATGATGTAGTGTTAGAGGAAGAATCCGATGATTACCAACGAGGATATATGAATGATTTTTCAGTGCAACAGAAGAAGTATTCTTTGAGGAGCAGGGATGTGCCAATCAATCCCGTTCAGAAAAGGAAAGAGCTGCAATCAAAAAATGACTCCTCAAATACTCAAAGGAAAGGGAAAGAGCCTGTTGATCCCTCTCCCAGCAAGGCATCCTCAGCGATTAACATTGCAAATGAAAAGAATCAACTTAGCACAACAAAGGAGCAAGTGGATAAGAAAGATCCTCCTGTCAAAGAGGTAGAAAAAAATCCATTTTTTAATTTAGAAAATGAAATTGCTAAGCTGAAGGTGTCCATGCCCTTGACTGAGTTGGTAAAAAACAGCACTTATAAACATCAGGTATCTATAATTTTGCAAATAAACTCTATATCAGATATGGTAAATTTTGAAGATGACTATCCTTAACTCATTTTTGGTCTAGCCATAGAAGGTCAGTCAGAAGAAAGTGAAATCCCTCCCTTCTACCTGAGTCTTAGATTGCATGAGGTCATTTTACATAATGTTATGTTGGACTCCGGAGCCTCACACAACTTGATGCCCAAAGCCATTATGGAGAAGTTGGGTCTTGATATTACCCGCAAATACTATGATTTGTATTCCTTTGACTCTGATAGGGTCCATTGTATTGGTCTTATCAAAGACTTGGTATTATCTTTAGATCAAATCCCAGCCAAGAATGCTTTGATGGATGTGGTTGTTGTCGATGTTCCACCATGGTTTGGAATTATTTTTTCCAAGTCATGGAGTGCAAAACTGAAAGGAACCATATAGCTTGATTTCTCCTATGCCACTATTACCGTGTTCGGTCAGTTGAGAAAACTATACAGGGAGAAGAAAATGAAATACATGATCACTAGCAAAGAGAAGCTAGTTAATCATCCAATTAATGTAGTCCACGCAGATTTAGAGTCATTTGTATTATATTTAGATGGTGGTTTGAATGATGAAAATTTTCAGTTGGTAGAAGTAGATGAGGTACCGCAAATTTTAGAAAATTTTAGGGAAGCCCTTAGACAGGAAAAAGATAAAGCAACAAGAATTTCTGAGCTTTCTGCCTGCCAGCAACAAAACGATAATGAATAGCAGAAAAATGCAGAAATTAGTCAAGATAAACTAGAGAAAGAAGAAAAATTTCAACATCTAGAAGAAGAAGAAGAAGACCTTTGGAGCGTGGACTTTGATGGAGCCATTGGTAAGGACGGTGCTGGTATAGGAATATGGATTCGAAGCCCTGTTTTCCAGCCTGAAAAAGTTCCTAGTAATGTTAGAGTATGTGCTTACAAATTGGCTTTTGACTGCTCTAACAATGAAGCAGAGTATGAAGCTTTGATCGCAGGTCTGAAAATTTTGAAGAAGCTAAAGGCAAAGAGGATTTCTGTCTATGGAGATTCAGATTTGATAATAAAATAGGTAAAGGGAGAGTATCAAGCAAAGCATCCGCGATTAACAGCCTACAGAAATGTTGTCCTAGACATCTTGAGGATTTTTTCTGAATACACTTTGACAGCAGTACCCCGAATGCAGAATCTTATTGCAAATTCTCTTGTCACTACTGCAAGCAATTTGAAGATTCCAATGAATTCCAACAACAAATTTGAAATTTATGTCAAACATCGGCCTGTTGTTCCGGATAATTTAAGGTATTGGCAAGTGTTTTGGGATGACAATGAAATCAATGCTTTTTTGCAGAGTGAAGGAAAATTCAAGGATACTTCCATAGAGGGTGATTATGATGTCGATGATCAAGAAACTGAAACAAATCAGATGGACGTATTGCAGCTGAAAGACAATGTAATTCCTAGAGATACCATACCTTTAGAGAAGCTTTTTGATCAAGATGATGTTGTGAAGAAACCAAGCTTGGTGCCTACTGATAAAGGAGTTGAAGATGTTAATCTTGGAACAGCTGACAAACCCAAGCTTGTGAAGTTATCAAAATCATTTTCCCCTGAGGTAAAGGAACAATATGTTAAATTACTTTTTGAATTTTTTTATGTGTTTGCATGGGATTATTCAGATTTGAAGGTGTATGAAAAAAATATAATTCAGCATACTATTCCTATCAAGCCGGATCAGAAGCCATTTAGACAGAAGCTGAGAAGGATCAACCCAAAGCTACTTCCATCTATTGAAAAAGAGGTAAACAAATTGTATAAAGCTGGTATCATTGTCCCAATTAGATTTTCTGATTGGATTTTGAATTTGGTCTCGGTACACAAAAAGACAGGAGAAATAAGGTTGTGCACAAATTTCCGAAATCTGAATAAAGTATCCTTAAAATATAACTATCCACTTCCGAAGATGGATCATATTCTGCAAAGAGTAGTTGGAGCATCAAAGATGTCACTACTCGATGGTTACTCAGGCTATAATCAGATCTTGGTGCATGAAAAATACCAAGACAAAATTGCTTTCACAACACCTTGGGGAACTTTCCAGTATGCCAAAATGCTATTTGGACTGAAGAACGCTGGAGCCACTTTCCAGCGAGAAATGGATATCGCTTTTGCTAATGAAAAGGATGTTTTTTTGGTTGTTTATTTGGATGATCTGACAATGTTTTCTGGTTCTGATGATGAACATTTTCACCACTTGAGGGTTGTATTTCAGCGATGCAGAAAGTTTGGGATTTCTCTCAATCCGAAGAAAATTCTATTTGGTATGGATGAAGGCAAGTTGTTGGGGCATATCATCTCTAAATATAGTAACCACATTGATCCTTCAAGAGTGGAGGCAATTCAGCACATAGACTTCCCACGTAAAAAAAAGGAGATTCAGGCATTCAATGGTAAGATGAACTTCTTGCGCAGATTTATACCCAATTTGGCTGAACATTTATGAGAAATGACTAATATGTTGAAAAATGATAGCACTGTCAAATGGAGCGAGGATGCTATCAAGTCATTTAATCTGGTAAATTTTGCTCTGTCCAATGCCCCAGACTTGATTAGTCCTGATTACACTCAATATTTCATTGTATTTTCATTTGCATCGGAGCATACCATGGCTGCGGTATTGATGCAAAAGAGAGATCAGATTGAACAGCCCATTGCCTTTTTCAGTAGGACCATTCGAGATGATGCCTTGTGGTATAATATCATTAAGAAACAAGCATTGGCTCTTATAAAATCATTGAAGGATTTTAGAGTATACATTCTGCATTCACATACCATAACATATGTTCCTAATGCAGCAGTAAAATATGTCCTGATGCAAATTGATCCAGAGGGAAGAAGAGGTAAGTGGATAGCAGCAATGTTGGAATATGATTTGGAGCTTAAACCCACAAAGTTAATCAAAGGACATGGTTTGGGAAAACTAATGGCACAATCAAACCTGCGCGCTCTAGACATAAAACTCATAGCAGTAATGTCAGAGTGTGAGGATGATGGTTTGCTCGTTCCATTTTCAGAATTTTTTCTACAATCACCATGGTATTCAGACATAGTTTATGTTCTTCAACATCTTTCGCCACCTCCAGGGATGTCTAGAAGCAAAGGTAGATCACTAAAAATCAAGTCTGCTAAATTCTGTATTTTAAACAGTGCTCTTTATTGGAAAGATCCAGGAGGTGTTCTACTTAATTGTTTGGTTGAAGATGAGGATCAGCAGGTGATGCATGACTTTCACAAAGGTGATTGTGGTGGTCATTTGTTTTGGAAAACAACAACTAACAAAGTGTTGAGAGCAGTATATTATTGGCCCACTTTATTTTCAGATTTGTATAAAATAGTGATGAGCTGCCATGAGTGTCAAGTTTTCCAAGGAAAACAGAAATTGCTTCCTCTTCCTTTGAAACCAATTCAAGTAAATGCTCCTTTTCAGCAGTGGGGACTTGATTTCATAGGGGAAATCCATCCCACATCATCGGCACAGCATCGATGGATCTTGACAGGTACCGATTATTTCACCAAATGGATTGAGGCCATTCTAGCAAGGCAGGCCATGGATACAATAATCATTCAATTTTTAGAATCAAATATCTTGTCTCATTTTGGTTGCCCTCAAAAAATCATAACAGATAACGCATCAGCATTTAGATCCAAGAATATGGTGGAATTATGCGATAAATACAATATTATATTGGGCCATTCGACAACATACTACCCACAAGGCAACAGGCTAGCAGAATCATCAAATAAATCTCTGGTAAACATAATCAAGAAAATGCTGGAAGCAAATAAGAGGAATTGGCATCGAAAGCTCATCAACGCGTTATGGGCAGATAGAGTCAGCAGCAAGAAATCCATAGGTATGTCACCGTTTGAATTAGTTTATGGCACTGATTCTATTTTTCCCACATCGCTTACAATTCTGGTCATGAGACTATTGCAAGAGGCTGGCAGTGAAGAGGACGATAATCAGTGAAGGATCAATCAAATTATCCACCTTCAGCAAACAAGGGAGGAAGCTTCTCAGAACACTATTCGGTTGCAGGAAAAGATAAATAAAATCTATGACCGTAAAACCAAAGCAGAAAAATTTTAGTTGGAAGATGTGGTGTTGAGATGGGATGCATGCAATGAGGACAAAGGGAAGCATGGTAAGTTCGATAACCTGTGGAAAGGACCGTATAAGATTTTAGCGTACAGGGGAAAGAACGCATTTTTGCTCACAGAGATGGACGGCCAAGATTTCTCTGGAGGGCCAGTGAATGGTAGGATTTTGAAGCACTACCAATTTTGAGATAATGGATTGAAAATTATGTCACATTCATTGTATATACCATGCCATTGCTGGTCATATTTCAATTACACAGTCATTGAAGTTTGGGGCCCGAGGTGAAGGCTATAAAACTTGAATGATATGTGTAAGGTTTGTTGGTTTTTAATTTAGTTTTCAGTCACAGTTTGAGTCTAAGTCAGTCTGCATTGTGTCAGTTTTCAGTATTTTGACTGTATTTGCCCAATGGATAAGGCTACTTGGTCTACGGTGTTCTTGGCACCTCCAAGGAGCTACCATCCCCATTGGAGCCAATGTTAGTGTCAGTTTTTTCATAGTGCCATCAGTGATCAAATTTACTCTTTTGCATTTGCATAGTAGGAGTCTCATACTATAAATTTCATCATTCCATTAGGTCATGAATTCATTGATGGTAGTGGTCACTTCATCAGTTTTCCCTCATATGAAAACCTGTTGATTCTCCTCTCTATGGTCTTCAGTCATGATTCACTTTCACTCAGCAATTCATGTTATTAGGTCATAGGGTTGGTCTCATTAGGTTCTAGGGTCTCATCATGGTCAAATTAATGAGCCAAGTGTCAATAAATATCAGCAAGGTCATGAGGAGGTCAATTAAACTCAAAGGCACAGTATTTGGAAAAATCAAAGAGTTGTTCTTTTAAGTTTGATGTAATTTTCACCTCAAAACATCTTTTGAGGTGAAAACATGATACTTTGCTTTTATTATCATTTCTTATGTAATTTTTTTTCTTCATATGTAATAAGTTGAGTTTCAGAAGCTGTTATCTCTACAAAGCCACCACCAGTCCTTTGCAGCTCATCATCAAGGACCAAAGAGAAGGGGCTTTTCTCTACCTGCATTTAAAAGGTGTTCTCCACAGGATTTTTAGTGCAAATCATGTTCCAAGTGTGTTCATCAGAAGGAGCCTGGAAAGAGCTTTTCGACGATATATTATACTCCCAAAAAAGGCTTATGTATTGGAAGATATTCCCAAATGAATAAAAGCCCCAAAGCACCATTTTTCATTATTATTAACCCATAAAACTTTAATGTTTTTTTTCATTGCTGCATCCTACAACTCTGATGCGATCGCATCGCATCGCAAAAGTCCATGGGCCATTGATCGCAACACTTCTGATTGACCCACCTCCGATGCCTCTGATCGCATTGCATCACAATAGTTCATGGACTCTCGACCGACCCACCTCCAATGTGCCACTTCCGATGTGATTGATTCTTCCCCGATACCTCCATTCGCACCGTCGCATCGCGACATAACACTTAACCTTCCTCCCCTTCCCGCTGATGTGATTATCGCCATCGTTCATCGCATCGCAAAGTCTTCGCCCATCGCATATTTTCACCTCGCTATGTTTAAAACCTCCGTGTTCCATTCTGTCGATGCGATGAATCACATATCGCCTATCGCATTGCGCGATCCCGCCAGCACTGGACCCTACTTACCAACTTCTCATCGCATCACGCGTTTGCATCCTCGCGATATTTAATCTTGCCTCATCCTTCCACCGCGATTTGCAATTGCGATTCATGGGTCCCACCTAAAGGCCCTTCCACCTTTTCAAAAGAAAGGGATGTTTCTCCATGTAAAAGCGGAAATTTCATTTTATATTTGTTTTAAAAGAACTTCTTTTGCCTTCCTCTATAGCTCCCTTAACCTTGGTCTATACTCCATTGCATCGCCCCACATTTCATCACTCCTTTATGTCATCACTCTATCACCATCGCATATCGTGATTTCTCCGCTCAAGTTATACTCGCCCCTTCCGCTGCGATTTGTGATTGCGATTTCTCCCAGTCCCACCAAAGCTTTCCACCCGTTCCACTTCTCCTCTGCGCCATTTCACACTATCACATCACATCGCTCCATTATGCAATGCACCCTCCCCCCCTTCCATTGCAATTTTTTGTTGCGATTTGGGCCCACCATCCTTCCTTTCGCTCTTTTCAATATAAAAAGGCATTTTTCCAAAGCCATTTTTCTTCGGCAAAAGGGTTTTTCTTCAAGATTAAAGGAAAGGACATTCTGTTTTGGGCCGCGAGCTATTATAAAATGCAGAGTCATTTTAGCATCTACAGCAGCGATGAAAAGGGGATCGGCCCTATAGATTTCATCTTCTCATTTGTTGGGAATAACAGCAAAATCTTCCATGCAGTCAAACAAATTGTTCACTCTTTTAGGGGTATATTGTTGGTCTATTTTCTATGTTCATATTTCTGTTCCAAAGCTGTTGAAACAACTCTTCCTTTTGCAGATGTGTCCCGTCAAATTCTTTCTATTTAATGTAATTTCTGAGTCATTGGTCGAGGGAGAAAAAGGGGAATAAGTTGGAATCATTGAGGATGCTCTGCACTCCATTTTGTAACAGTTTGGCAGGGAATTAATAAAGAAATGAAACATTGATTTATGGGGGGAAAAATAAGGTGGAATAAGTTGGAATCATTGAGGACGCTCTACGCTCCATTTTGTAACAGTTTTGTAGGGAATTAATAAATAAATGCAGCACTGATTTATGGGATCCTTGTGGTATGGATTTTAGCACTATTCTTTCCTTTGTGATCATTTGTTAATTGTTATGTCTGCCATTCATTCATTCATATTTCTATTTGGATGTTTTCAAGATAGATAGGTAGAATCCATTGTATAATGCTCTGCCTTGGGAAAATCATTCAATACTTTATGTTTTCTGCTGTTTGAAGAGGATCCATCTCCTATGCCCTTTTCAGCTTCTCACCAGTCTTAAACATTCCATCATTATTAAAAAAAATGTTGTTAAAATCCCTGCCTACCTTGCCCCATAGAATACCCTATATCTCTAATTTAATTCCCCATATTCAAACTACCCAGCCCCATCTGATCCATACAACCCAAAAAAATTGATAAAACATTTCGAGCTACTATACCTAGCCTAAAAACAATTTGCAGTTATATTTCATTGAACATTTTTTACGGAGAGAGCCCTCTCCTGACCTTGTAGGGCTAGCTATAAGGCTGAGCGTGGTTTGAAGTTACCCTGATTTGCCTTCCTTCAGCCTGAGGTTCAAATTAGGTGCTAACAGGCACAACATTTTTTTTCCAATGACTTGGTTGGGTTCCCAAGTCGCAAAAAATGTAAGGCTATCTATGAGGGCATGACAACTAGGGAGTGCTAAGGTGTGCGAGAGAATTCTAGGAAGTACTAACACATGCTATAAAATTCCAAGGCATGTTAGGCATGCCAAGACAAGACAACTATTAAGGCATGCCAAGATGTGTCAGGTGCTAAGGTATGGTGTGAAAGCAGGCTAGGGAGTGTTAGGTCCAAGTGCTAGGGAAACACAAGGGAGAACTAGTTGCAAATGCATGGAAATAAAGTTTCAACAAGTTCCAGATGTGCTAAGGAGGGAGTGACAAGGTATGTTATGTAGTTCCAAGGCATGCTAGAGTCTTAGGGAAGCATACCAAGATGTATCAAGCACTAGGGTGTGCTAATGTGTGCTAAGGAGTGTTAGGGAGTACTATGGATACATAAGGGATCACTAGGTTAAAAAGCATGGAAATGAATGAATAAGAGTGTGTGATAAGGAGTGTCAATGAGTTCTAGGTGTGCTAAGGAGAGAGTGGAAAGATATGCTAGGTAGCACTAAGTCATTCTAGATTTCCAGGGTGGCATGCAACCAAGATGTGTTAGTTGCTAGGGCGTGCCAACATGTGCTAGGAAGTGTTAGGGAGTGTCAGGGAAACAGAAGGGAGCACTAGGTAAAATTAATGCTTTGAAATGAACAAATAATAGTTTGTGAAAGGAAGTGTTAGTGAGCTCCAGGTGTGCTAAGGAGGGAGTAACAAGCTATGCTAGAGGTCAGGGAAACATGCCAATATGTGTTAGGTTCTAAGGTGTGCCAATGCATGTCGGAGAGTATTATGGAGTGCCAAGGAAATTCAAGGGAGCACTAGTCTCAAATTCATGGAAATGAATAAGAGTGTGTGACATGGAGTGTCAGTGAGTTGTAGGTGTGCTAAGGAGGGAGTGGCAAGGTATTCTAGGTAGCTTCAAGGAATGCTAGTGTGTCAGGGCAACGTGCCAAGATGTGACATGCGTCAGGGTGTGCCAATGTGTGACAAGGAGCGTTAGGGAGTTCCATAGAAACACAAGGGAGAACTAGTTAAAAATGCATGGAAATGAATGGATAAGAGTGTGTGATAGGGAGTGTCAGCGAGTTCCAAGTCTTCTAAGGAGGGACTGATAATGTTATATGTTAGGCAGTGCCAAGGCATGCTAGAGTGTTAGGGAATGTAAGGGAGTGCTAGGGTGTGTTAGGGAGTAAAAAACATGCCAATAAATGTAGGGGATGTTAACACATGCCACATGGTGCTAAGGGAGTGTTAAACATGCTAGGTGTAATGGCATGTCAAGATGTAAAATATGTCGCTTAGTTTTTTTTATGGCCACGGTTGGATGTGAGCATTGACTTGGTAATTTGTTAAGTGGGATGAGTTGACATTGGAAATGAGTAGCCTAAGATGATTTATAGGAAGTTATTAGATGAAAAAGGCATATTATACTTGTATTAATTGTAACTTGGTCAGGCTATTATAGTCAAGGAATGACTTGGTTGGGTTCCCAAGTCTAAAAAAAGGTAAGGTTAGTTGTGAGGGCATGATAGCTAAGGAGTTCCAAGGAATGAAAAAGTGTGCTAAAACGTGGCGGAAAATGTCAATGCATGTTGAGGAGTGTTAGGGAGTTCCAGGGGAACACAATGGAGAATTAGATCAAAATTCTTGGTAATGGACGAATAAGAGTGTGTTCCAAGGAGTGTTAGTGAATTCCAGGTGTCCCAAGGATGAAGTGTTTTAGGATAAGTTCAAAATAAGACTTGCAAGAGGGAAGCCTATGGTTGTGATAAGGTGTGGACAAAGTAATTTCAGAGAAAGGGAGACTTTGGGTTGGGCACAACATTTTTTTGCTAATGATTTGGTTGGGTTCCCAAATTGCAAAAAAAAGTAAGGCTATCTATGAGGGTATGAAAACTAGGGAGTGCCAAGGCATTCCAAGGAATGTAAGGTTCCCAAGTAAGGCTAGTTGTGAGGGAATGAGTGCCAAGGCGTGATTTGGAATGCTAATATGTGACAGATAGTGCGAAAGAATGTCAAACATGCTGAGATGTTCCAAGTGTTAAGCCATGCCAAGATGTGCAAGGGTGTGACAATGCGTGTCAAGGACGGTCAAGGAAATAAAACGGAGAAACAAGATAAACTACAATTAGATGAACACATAAGAGGGTTAATAATTCATAAATTTACCTTTTCAGTGAGGGACATGCTAGGCATACCAACACTAGGTGTGAATAGGTGCCAAGTGCCAAGTGTTAGTGCATTCTACATGCCAAATCTTCCTCTATTGCTACTCATCTACTTTCCAATAATTGATCTCAAATAAATTTAATATTAAACCATCCAAAAGCATACCAAGTCATCTCAATGAATGTCAAACATGCTAAAAATTTCCAAGCGCTAACATATGCCAAGTACTAATGGGTGTCAAGGAGTGTTATACATGCTTTGAAGTGACAGGGCATGTTGAAAAGTGCTAAGTAGAGAGTGCCAATGCATGCTGAGGAGTGTTAGGAAGTACCAGGACAACACAAGGGAGCACTAGTTCAAAATGCATGGAAGTGAATGAATATGAGGGTGTGACAGGGAGTGGCAATGAGTGCTAGTTGTCATGCTAAGGAGGGACTGAGAAGGTATTCTAAGTATTCACACACCATATTGACCACTCACTTTGTACCATCCCCACACTATAAAAAAAAACCCTAAAAATTTCATTATTAAAATATCTTGTGTAGTTTCCTAATGTCATTCAAGTAGAATCTCGCAATTACTTATGTCAGTAATGGTGCGATCATTTTTTTATTCTCTTAAAGGAACTCTTTCTAGACATGCACCCCATAAAACATAAATCATCGAGTGAAATTGAATGGAAATGAATGAATAAGAGGGTGTGTTGGGGAGTATCAACGAGTGTTAGACGTGCCAAGGGGGAAGTGACAAGGCATGCAAGGGAATTCTATGGCATTTCAAGAAGTTCCAGGGTGTGCTAACATGTGTCAGATAGTGCCAAGGCATGAAAATTCATGCCAGAAATGTCAAGACATGCCATGTGTTAGATCATGACGAGATGTGCCAGGTGTTAGGGTATGTGAACATGTGTTAAGGAGACTTGTCAGGCGACAAAAGGGAATACCAAGTTAAAATGAAAATAAATTAACACATATGAGGGTTAATAATTGAGGACCTTGCCTTTTCAAGAGGGACATGCTAGGCATTCCAACACTAGTGCAAATACATGCCAAGGGCCAACTTTTAGCATGTCTTAAGTTCTAAATCATCCTTTATTACTTCTCTCTTAATTGTGAATAATTTATCTGAAATAAATTTTATCTTAAACCATTCCAAGGAATTCAAGGGCATCCAAACACATGCCAAGAATTTTCAAGTGCCACTAAGTGCCAAGAGCCAACATGTGCTAAGGAGTTATAGGGCATGCTATGGAGTTCCAGGTTTTCTAAGGAGGGAGTGACAAGATATGCTAGATATTTACAAGGCATGAGAGAGTGCTAGGGAAGCATACCAAGATGTTCCAAGTGCCAATGTGAGTTGAGTGTTAGCGAGTTCCAAGGAAACAAAAGGGATAACTATGTAAAAATGCATGGAAATGAATGAATAAGAGTGTGTGACTGGGAGTGTCATGAGTTCCAAGTGTGCTAAGGGGGGAGTGACATGGTATGTTAGGCAGTGCTAAGTCATGCTAGTGTGCTAGAGTGGCATGTGGCCAAGATGTGCCAGGTGCCAGGGTGTGCCAACACATGATAGGAAGTGTTAGGGAGTCCTAGGGACACACTTAGGGTTTTCGATCAGTTGTTCACAAATCCAGTTTGAAAAACTCTTTGGTTTGCCCACTTTTTTATATTGCTGCTCCAAGATGACAAGTTTATGGATATGGAGGTTTCCCTTCTTCTCAATGTTGCAATCCTCTACAATACCGTGAACTAGGGCCAGTTGGCTAGCCCACTTAGCTGCTACTTTATTCCTTCAAATTTTATGTGTCCTTAGGCCCAATACACCTACCCTTCTACCAGTCTTTTTTCCCTTCACAAGTACAAGACTTAGATCTCTTCTTTGACAGTCACCTAACAACCCTCCAATTATACTTGGACTGCCATCAATTTTCCCAACCACAGTCAATTCGTTTACTAAGTGGTGCCCACAACATTTCCCTCATCTAGGGATCTTCAAATATGCCACCTAATAGTGATTTAAATCCTCTCAAAATCACTAATCTTGTGTACCAATTTATTTGTTTTCCAATATATGAAAAAAATCTGAACTACTCATCTTATCATCTTTCTAAAAATTTGTAGATTACTGAACTAGGGTCACAAATCATCCATTAACAGTCCATTGACTAAATTTGTATAGGCTGCTTCAGATCTCTATCCAAAACTCTATGGACAGTCCACCAAAATCAACTCCTCTTCATGTTAATCCATTCCTCATATGGAATAGTTCTTCTACTCCATCTTCTACTCAGGTTCCACCTTCCTTTGGATTTTTTGTCTCATCACATACTTCTGCAAACCATCTTCCAAATTTGTGGTATATATTACAGAGATAAACTTCTCTCTAAGGGTCACAAGCCCTCTTCTTCTATGCAGATTTGTCACAATATTAATGGCATACCTTATGGATTGAGCATACTAGGAAACCTCCCTAAATAGGGAATATACTTCTATTATAATTTATTTAGAACATACCCTATCCACCCATAGAAAAAACGACAACTCTTTCCTCCATAAGGGACTCCGCCTAGCTCATATGGATCCATAGATTCTGGGCATTTCTTTGACTGAATATTGATCTCAACGTTAGATCTCTACAACCCTAAAACTATGGTTACCTCAGTCAATATTACACCTGTGACTACTTATGTTCTTGCCCTAAATTATAGTGCAGACCCTCCTCCATTTGTGTTGGTCTCTATCACAGACCTTGCAACCTACTAACCACTAGAAGGTAGGGTCTTAACCCTCTCTACTATTTCAAAATTTGACGCAGCCTTCAAACAGAAACACCACTGAAATCACATGCCCAAATTCTCATGAGCCGCCTCTCTTAAGCTTGATCTACCATAAGAGAACCAACAATATGCCATCCTAATTCCTATCTCAAACCCATTAAGGTATGTGACATTCTTGTGAACCCTCACATGATGATCTTACTCTTGGTGGATGATCATGGCCTCCCTTTATCAACGCTTACTCAACCCTCTAACTTGACCTACTTTAGGACTACATCTCTCCTGGCCTCCTTGATCAAATGAGCTCCTTCTCACTTGATGTTCTTGCCTTCATACTCAGGCCTCCTTAAATAGCTCTTCCTACCTAGGCCTCTTAAGAACACTCTAGAATTTATGAACTTTATCCAGTTAGACCTAAGGAAATATTATTTTTCTTTTTAATTTTATTATATATTTTAAACCCATCTTGGATCCAAAGCCCCTTTGCTTGGTTTATTTTAGCACAAATCATTTTGTGGCAAAACTCACATAAATCTATCTCACTAGGCTTGTGGAGTACCTCCCAGGCTACATAATTCAACAACATAGTCTAGTTTTAGTAATCATAACTTGGTCAAGCTCTTATAGTCAAGCGAGGACTTGGTTGGGCTCCCAAGTTGAAATTTAAGGGCAGCTTTGAGGGCATGATAACTAGGGAGGGTTAGGGCATGCCAAGGAATGAAAAGGCATGCTAACACATGATGGAAAATTTCAATGCATGTTGAGGAGTATTAAGGAGTGTCGAGGCATCACAAGGGAGAAATAGGTCAAAATGCATGGAAATTAACAATTAAGAGTGTGTGTTAGGGAGTGTCAGTGAATTCAAGTCTACCAAGGATGAAGTGCATTATAATAAGTTCATAATAGAATTTGCAAGAGGCAAGCCTACGATTGAGATAAGGGGCTTGAAAAAGCCATTTTAGACAGTGGGAGACTTTGTGCTAGGCACAATACTATTTTTCCTTTATCTATTATTTCTATATGACATGTGGCACACTTTGGCCGAACGGTCATGTTTTAAACTATTTTAGACAATTGTATATTGTACATTGTTGTGTATAAGTTTTGGGGCACTCGAATTGTGCTAAATTATATCTTGTGTGTCTTTTGGTTCTTGCAAACTCACAATTAATGATCTATTGTTTATATGAACTGGACATACATGTGAAATATTGACTACGTAAGCTATGATGCTTGGTTGTTTTATGGCCATGGATAGATGTTATCCTTGTCTTGGTAAGTTATTATGTGGGTAAAGTTCAACTTGGACATGAGTGGCCTAATATGAGGTATAGGCAGTTCTTAGGTGAACAAGGAAAAATCTACTTGTAGTAGGTGCAATTGATCAAGTTTTTACGGCCGAAGCAGACCAATGTCACATGAAATGAAGTAGCTAAGGAATTGATTGGGTTCCCAAGTCATGAAAAAATGTAAGGCATGTCAAATATGCTAATATGTGTCAAGTGCTAAGGCATGCCAAGGTGTGCAAGGGTGTGAGAATATGTGCTAGGGACTATCAAGGAAACAAAAAGGAGAAGTAAGTTAAACTACAAGGAAATGAACACATCATAGGGTTAATAAGTCATCAATTTACATTTTCCAGGAGGGGCATGCTATTCACACCAACACTATTTGGAAATAAGTGTCAAGTGCTAAGTGTTAGTGCATTCTAAGTGCCAAATCATCCTCTGTTACTTCTCTTCTACTTTCCAATAATTGATCTCAAATAACTTTAATATTAAACCATTCCAAAGCATACTGAGGCATATTGATGAATGCTAGACATGCTAATGATCATGGCCTCTTTAGGACTAGATCTCTCTTCGCCCCCTTGATCAAATGAGATCCATCTCACTTGATGTTCTTTCCTTCATCCTAAGGCCTCCTTAAATAGTTTTTCCTAGACCTCTTAGGAACCCTCTAGAACTTATGTGTTTTATCCACTTAGACCTTAGGAAATATTAATTTCCCTTTTTAATTTTCTTTTAGATTTTAAACCCCATTTTGGGTCCAAAATCCCTTTTCTTGCCTTATTTTCCCACAAAGCCTTTTGTTACCAAACTCACACAAACCCATATCACTAGGTTTGTTGAGTACCTCCCAAGCTACACAATTCTACAACATAATCTAGTTGTAGTAACCGTAACTTGGTCAAGCTCTTGTTTTCAAGTGAGGGCTTGGTTGGTTTCCCAAGTTGCAAATTAAGTAAGGGTAGTTGTGAGGGCATGATAGCTAGGGAGGGCCAGGGCATGAAAAGGAATGAAAATTCATGCTAGCACATGTCGAACAATGTCAATGCATGTTGAAATAGAGTGTTAGGCAGTGTCGAGGCATATCAAGGGATAACTAGGTCAAAATTCATGGAAAGGAATGAATAAGAGTGTGTGCCAGGGAGTGTCAGTGAATTAAAGTGTGTTAAGGATGAAGTGTGTTAGGAAAAGTTCATAATAGGATTTGCAGGAGGTAAGATTACGGTTGTTATACGAGGCTCGACATAACAGTTTTACACAAATGGAAATCACTTTGTGCTAGGTACAACATTGTTTTGCCTTTAGCTATTTTTTTTAAATGAGATGTGGCACACTTTGGCTACATTCTCATGTTTTAAACTATTCTATATATTTTCATATTGTACATTATTGTGTACAATTTTTGGGGTAGTAAACTTGTGTTAGCTTATATCTTGTGTGCCTTGTGCATCTTATGGTTCTTGCAAACTCTCAGTTAATGTTCTACTGTTTATATGAACTAAACATACATGTGGAATATTTCATATGTAAGCTATGTTGCTTAGTTAATTTACGGTCATGGCCAGATCATGTGATCCTTGTCTTGGTAACTAGTTAACTGGTACAAGTTGAGCTTGGACATTAGTGGCATAAGATGATTTATAGGTAGTTCTTAGGTGAACAAGGCACAATATACTTATAGTAGGTGCAATTTGTCAAGTTGTATCCTCCCCATCACATCGCATCGCTGATCGTATCCTTTATAAACTAATTAACTGTAAAGGTTGCAAAGTGCGCGGATGTGATGCCACTTCATAATTAAATTCTATAGAATTTCAGGTCTGGGTGAACAAGTTGTCACTATTTTTTGTGTGTATAACAGGTCAATTAGGGACTACGAGGTTTATAGCTCATTTCATGAATAAATAGGCCAAAATACTCGACAATAAGCAAAGGCCTTCCACCTCATCGTGCCACTGTCATCTTTAAATCCGATGGCCTACGTTTCATTCTGACCCCCCTTTACCATCCTTATTGTATCCTTGCAAGGGGGGTCTGAAATGAATGGTTTTTAAGAAAGAGACCCCCTTATGTGTCACTCTCTCATGAATTCGCACCCCCCCCCTTTTCTATTACCACTTACCACTTCTTAAACCCCGTCTTGGGTCCAAAATCCCTTTGCTTTGCTTCTATTCCCACAAGGCCTTTCGTGACCAAACTCACACAAAGCCATCTCAGGCTTGTGGAGTACCTCTCAAGCTACACAATTCAACAATATAGTCTAGTTGTAGTAACTATAACTTGGTCAAGCTTTTGTAGTCAAGCGAGGGCTTGGTTGGGTTCCCAAGTCAAAAATTAAGTAATGGTAGTTGTGAGGGCATGATAGCTAGGGAGGGTCAGGGCATGCAAAGGAATGAAAAGGCATGCTAACACATGTCGGACAATGTCAATGCATGTTTAACTAGAGTGTTAGGGAGTTTTAGGGCATATCAAGGGATAACTAGGTCAAAATGAATTGAAAGGAACAAATAAGAGTGTGTGCAAGGGAGTGTTAGCGAATTAAAATGTGCTAAGGATGAAGTGTGTTAGGAGAAGTTTAGAATAGGATTTACAGGAGGCAAGCCTACGGTTGTTATAAGGGGCTCGAGATAGCAATTTTAGACAAAGGGAGATCACTTTGTGCTAGGCACAACATTGTTTTTCCTTTAGTTATTTTTTTATATGATATGTGGCACACTTTGGCTACATGCTCTTGTTTTAAACTATTCTGGATAATTTCATATTGTACATTGTTTTTTTATATCTTGTGTGCCTTGTGAATCTTGTGGTTCTTGAAAACTCTCAGTTAATGTTCTATTTCTTATATGGACTGAACATACATGTGAAATATTTCTTGTGTGAGCTATGTTGCTTAGTTGTTTTATGGCCATGGTTAGATCATGTGATCCTTGTCTTGGTAAATAGTTAAGTGGGACAAGTTGAGATTGGACATGAGTGGCATAAGATGAGTTATAGGAAGTTCTTAGGTGAATAAGGCACAATCTACTTGTAGTAGGTGCAATTGGTCAAGTTGTTTGGCTTGAAGCAGGCCAACGTTTTCACATGAACTACAGTAGCCAAGGACTTGATTGGGTTCCCAAGTTGTGAAAAAATGTAAAGGATAGTTGTGAGGACATGAGTGCCAAGGTGTGCTAGGGAATGCTAAGATGTGCCAGATAGTGCAAAGGCATGTCAAACATGATAATATGTGCCAAGTGATAAGGCATGCCAAGATGTGCAAGGGTGTGTCAATGCATGCCAAGGACTGACAAGGAAACAAAAGGGAGAAACAAGTTAAACTACAAGGAAATGAGCACATAACAGGGTTAATTAGTCATCAATTTACCTTTTCTAAGAGGGGCATGCTAGGCACACCAACATGACTAGGTTCCAATCGGTGCCAAGTGCAAAGTCTTAGTGCATTCTAAGTGCCAAGTATTCCTTTGTTGCTTCTCATCTACTTTCCAAAAATTGATCTAAAATAAATTTAATATTAAACTGTGCCAAATCATACCAAGGCATCTCAACGTGTTCCATACATGCTAAGGCTTTCCAAGCACCAACACGTGCCAAGCGCTAATATGTGTCAGGGACTGTTATGCATGCTAAGAAGTGGAATGACACATTGAAGACTGCTAAGGTGTGCTAGAGAGTGCTAATGCATGTTTAGGAGTGTTAAGGAGTAATAGGAAAAAACATTAAGGGAGCACTAGGTCAAAATTCATGGAAGTTAATGAATATGAGGAACGTGTGCTAGGGACTAGTGTTAATGAGTGCTATCTGTCATGCCAAGGAGGGAGTGACAAGGTATGCTAAGCATTGGTAAGGCATGCTAGGGAATATCAATTCATGTAAAGAAGTGCCAAAGTGTGCTAATTATATGTTCCAAATAGTTCCAATATATGCCAATACATGTTAGGTGCTAAGGATGTGCAGGGTGCTAGGGTATGGAAATATGTGTCAAGAAGTGTCAAGGCAACAAAAGGAAGAACCAAGCTAAAATGTAAGGAAGTGAACACATAAGAGGGTTAATAAGTCAGGACTTTATCTTTTTCAAAAGTGGCATGCCAGTCACACTAATAATAGGTCACAATACATGCCAAGTGGCATTGTGTGCCAAGTGCTAATGTATGTCAATGTATTCAACCAAGGTGTTCTAGGGCATGCTAGGGACTAAATGCATGCTAACACATGCTAGGAGAGTTCCATGTTGTGCTAGCGCATGCCACCATGTGCTTGGGCATTAATTTCATGACAAGATGTTCTAGGTACAAAGATGTTCCAAGACATGTGAGGTGCTAAGAAATGTTAATGTGTGACAAAGCAATAATTTAAGGTGTGCCCAGATTGTTGAGGAGTGTTAGGTCTTTCTCATTAATAGAATTTTCTGAGCTTGATTATGCATTAAATAATATATTTCCTATACACACTAGTGGAACTTTATCTAAAGGGAATTTTATAGATAATAAAATTAATAGATATGAATCATGTGTTGACTCATACAAAAAATCTATTCAACTAGTGATTACTTGAGGGAAATGATATACACTAATTACTTCTTAAAAAATTGACTGATTATAACCATTATGGCCTTGGAAATATCATAAAAAATACTCCACAATAACGGCCTTAAATCGTTATCTTTTGAAAAAAAAAATATTAACAGGAATATAGCGTCATCAAAAACTCATTGGAATGATCAATGGTGACAGACATTTTTTGACCATCACCAAAAGTAAAAAAAAGAGCATTGGCGAGGGTCATTAAAATTTTGTCACTAGAAGTGTCACCAAAGAGAGAATTAGTGATGGGCCTTTAACGACCCTCACCAAAAGTGTCATTGAAAATGGCTTTAGTGACGAACCTTAAAGGACCATCACTATATACACTTACAGTGACGCTTTTTAAAGGACCGTCACCATATGTAACATTGGTGACGGACCTTAAAGGTCCGTCACAAGTATGACCCTCACCAATGTCCTTTTTTCTTGTAGTGTCGGTCCCTGGTGAACCACTTGCCCTGGTGAAGTAGTTGGCTTGTTTCGACAACTTGATATATATGGATACTCTGTTGGTGGGTGTTCTTGATCTATGTGTCCATGATCTGATCATTTATGTCTTGTTCCATGTTTTTTGGGTTTAACTCTATTGGTGTGAGTTGTTTTGCAATGTTGGATGTGTCCAGTAATGGTGGAAAGTAGTTCTAAAGGCAATCCACATTAAACATGGGATGCAGACCAAGGGATGGTGGAATACTGAGCTTGAAGGAATTGTCCCCTACAACATTGGTGATGGTGTATGGCCCATGTCAAAGTGAGCAAAGCTTGCGGTGGGGTCCAACAAGGCGCTCCTTCTGCAAATGTATCCAAACTTTGTCGCCCACCTAGAACTTGTGTGGCACCTGATGTTGATCATTTCGTTGCTTGTAATTTTCATTAGATTTTTCCAATATGTAATGGACCTATTGGAAGATGTGTTGAATGCACTCAATGAAGTTGTTCACCTTGTCAACTTCAAACTGGACATGAGCCGAACCATAGTGAGTAGTTTCAAATGGTATGGCCACATCAATGGGACATAGTGGCTAGAATCCCAAACCCACTTGAAAGGGGATGTGTCTATTTGAGTTGTGGAGAGCCCAAGGCAAGGCTTTCATCCCATGTGTAATGATGCTTCAAGTTGTACATGCAAATAATTTGCATGATCATCCTATTGAGGACCTCTATTTTGCCATCAGTTTGGGGGTGGAAAGTTGTGGACTTAGTGATTTTGGCATCCAACATCGACCAGAGTCTTGATAAAAATATACTGAGGAACCTATTGTCCCGATCTGAGGTAATGGACTGTGGGATCCCAAAGTGTACCCACACTCATTCAAAGAAGAGTTTAGCAGTGGCTTTTGTTGTGATATTCTTCTTGCAGGGCACCATAATGTCCATATTAGAGAACCTATCGACAACCAAAAAAATGCAGTCGTTTCCATGCTTGGGAGAAGGAAGGACGGACATGTAATCCATGGATATGGATTCCCAAGGTCGACTAGGGGTAGGAAGCAAAGTATATAGGCCTTGCTTCTTGATGGTTGATTTGGAAATGGCACAGGCAGTGCAGGATTTGATGTACTTCCCGACATCTTGTCGAAGGTTCAGCCAATAGAAATACTTCTGCAGTACTACCAATGTTTTCTTTACCCCAAAATGTCCAACGAACCGATTGTAGTGCACTTCCAAAATCATCTTGGCACACTCACTTGAAGGAAAACATAGGTGTCCTAGGTGGTATAACAGTGCATCCTGGAGGTGAAAACATGTAACTTTCTTACCTTCCAGGAGTGTTTGGTATGTGTTGCTGAATTCTGGATTGCATTTGTAGAGATGTGGCCAACCCAAAGTCTCGTGCCCACAAGAGTCGAGCAGAGTGGTTAGCACCACAATCGATGGTCAATTGAGGCAGTCTGCAACATTATAGGTGTTTCCCTTCTTGTACTTGATGTTCAAATGGAATTGTTGCAAGTATGTGGACCATTTCTGACGGCGATCGTTTTGAAACTTCCCTTGTGTTTGTATGAACTACAAGGGTCCATGATATGTGTGGATGACCGTTTCCTTCCCCAAAATGTGATGCTTCCATTGTCGACGGGCCTACATAATGGAATACATTTCTTTGACATGGGTGGGGTACTTCTGAACTGTATCTAAAACAATTTCACTATGATATGTGACTGGATGCCCCTGCTGAGTAAGAAATCCCTAATAGCATAGTCATAGGCATCTATCTCGATCTCAAATGGTTGCTACAAGTCTGGTAATGTGAGCACTGGTGTAGAATAGAGGCGGTGCTTTAACTCTGAAAATGACTTCTATTGAGATTTAGACCAAAACAATTTGGCTTTCGCTCCTCCCTTGGTGACTTGACTCAAAGTCCAAGTGATATGAGAGAGCCCCAACATGAACCTGTGGTAGAAATTGGCAAGACCTAGAAATTTGCGGAGCTCTGCTAGAGTGGTTGGGGCTAGAAAATCTTGAATGACCTGGATATTGGTTGTGTTTACATGCACTCCCTACTCATCAATGATGTATCCCATATATTGAACCTGGGTCATACCAAAAGTGAATTTCTTCAAATTGGCACACAACTTGTGTTGTCGTAGTGCTTGGAGGACCTATCAAATGTGGTGGAGGTGCTTTTCACAACTCTGGCTGAAGATCAAGATGTCATCCAAATACACCAACAGGAATGAGTTGGTGAATGGTCGCATGATGTCATCCATGAGCCTCATGAAGGTTGTGGGGGAATTCGTTAACCCGAAAGGCATGGCCAACCAGTCAAAAAGACCCTCCTTTGATTTGAAGGCAGTCTTCAACACATTGGAGGGTTCAATTGGTACCTCGTGATACCTGGACTTCAAGTCAACCTTGCTGAAATATTTTCCCCCTTGATTTTGTCCAGAAGGTCATCAATCCGTGAGATCAGATACCTATTTTGGACAGTCATCTTGTTCAGCACCTGATAGTCAATACAAAGTCTCCAAGTCCCATCATTCTTCTGCACCAACATGATCAGGCTCCCACAGGGAGATGAACTCAGCCGAATGTGACCTTTTGCAACAACTCTTGAATCTGTGTCTTGATCTCATCATTCTCTAGAATGGAGAGACGATATATCAGTCCATTGGGTAGCAGCGCGCCTCGGTTCAAATCGATGGATTGCTTAACCTGACAATGCAAAGGTACCGCTACGAGTGACGTGAAGATGTCCCCGTACTCCTCCATGACCTTGTACATCTATTGTTGTCATGCAGAGGAGCCCTGTTAGAAGGTCGTGGCCATAATATTCTTCTTTCCATGAGGGCGGATCATAAGGAAAAAAAAATTCTCGGTTTGGGAAATGAGCTTACTGCATTGCTTTGCAGTGATCAAAGAGATGGCAGTAGGTGGTGCTACCTCCGATATCATGTACAACTTATTGCCAAAAGTAATAATAACAGTGTGAGGCCTAGACTCATACACAACATGCCACTTCCAAAATTATGGTTGGCCTAATAATACATCACAAACTTCAAGAGGAGAAACATCACATAATACCTCATTCGTGAAGGGCTTGATGCTGTAGGGAAGGCGACACTACTGGCTAATGTGGAAATCATGTCCTTGGTGAAGCCACCCGATGGTGTACGTTTGTGGGTGTCTTGTGGTTGGTAAGCCCAGTCGCTTCATGACCTCTACTGAAATGCGGTTCTTTTGGCTCTCGATGTTGACAATGAACTACAGTGTGGAACCCTTCACCCACATTTGGGAATGGAAGAGGCGCTCCCCCTCCTCTGGATATTTGGGCTTCTCCCTCTAGACCTTAGTGGTGGAAATGGTGGCACTGGGCTCTGCATCAATAATTTGCTTCCCTTTTTCATTCCCCTTTTTGGGTTCTGACTCAGAGTCGAAACATGCATTTGATTCGGAAGCCTTCAGCTCGACCACCAGTGACTACTTGGCCCGACACTCACTTGTGTTGTGAATGGAGATATTATGAAACTCACACCACTTTCCTGTGTCCTTCTTTGGCTTCGTGGTGTTTTTCTTCTCTTTTGAATTCGATGGGTTGTCCTGGGCCACCCCACCTTAGCTTTGTCCTTTGTTCTATGGTTTGGGAGCACCTTTCCCTTGCTTCTAATTCATAGATCCAAAGTCTCGCTTCTTATATTTGTATTTCTACTCAATGTTGGCAGCATACCGGTATGTTGCACCAAGAGAGGAGATGTCGAGGAACTATATTTACTCTTGGATGTAAATAAATAAATAAACAAAAACATAGAGATGCAATAGGAATAAAACTTCATTTCATTCATATTAAGTAACTAAAATATGCTTACAAATAGAATGGAAAATAAACTAGCTTGGGTGATGGTAGCTTATCTCTGAGAAGATATGTTGCGTTTGCATGCCTCTGAACTTCCTCACAATGAGGCTCAAGGGCCTTTTTATTATTGAACAACATGGTAAAACCCTAAAAAACCAAAACCCTAACCCTAACCCTAGGAGATGAAACGCCAAGAGTTTGTGGGCCCTGTTGGGGTTAGTTGGGTAGCCAATGTCCCGGGGTCGTAACTTGGTCATATTATCTCCATTTGGCATGTATGATATATTATCAGAAAGATCTCTTCAAGTACTAAAAAATTTTCCTTAGCATGTGCCCACAACTATGGGCCTACTGTGGACCTAAAAAAATGTCGTTTAGGGGGTCAAAACTACTCTGGAAGTTCAGGACCTGAAAAACTAATAAAAATAGTAAATGATGCTATAATAAATGTTGATATAATGTTGCTATGAAACCAACTCGAGGTCTAGGTGGAATAGGTGGGTGGACACCAATATCCACCTAGATCACCTAAACTTCCATTCTATGATACACAGTCCCTTGGGAAATCCGGCCACCACCTTCCGTGCAGTCACACACCTTCCAAGTTCCGCTCGCACCCCCATCCCAGGCAGTCCATCCCTAGGCAAGGATTCCTCTCATCGGAAGATACAAAAACCAAGGCATATCCTTGCCTCAAGACCATCATACTGGTCATAACATGCTCATGGAAATAAATGGACACTATTGGGTACCAGTGTCCCACAATGGCCCTTCTCCTGAAGTCTTTACCAACATATTGCTACATGCTCCAATTCCTTTTTTTGACATTTCTAATTCTTGCAGTCAGTTCCAATCACCCAACCGAGCATTTCTATGCTTCCTGTACCAAGAACATAATTTCCAATAGATTCAAAATAAATTGAAATAACTTCAAATCATAACTCATTGGTAGCCCATAAATAAGGTACACTTGAATTGTTGTTTACTTCTTGTCACAAAATTCAAACTAATTGTTTGATCAAATCATCATGTATAAACATATCACATCTGGTTAGCTCAAAATGCAACCAGCATAGAACAAATTCATGACTCGCATGCAATCATCATAAACCATAATCACATGTAACCATCATAATTTAGAATCATAGATCACATGCATAATATAACTGAAATAAAATATCGATACTTATCCTTCATTGGTCCTTAATTCTGCCTTTGTTCTTTCTGTACACACACCGAATTGGTTTCCACACCCAGTAAACACCCAATTCCTTTGCTTCTCTTCAATCACGTACACATACACATAGTGTACATCACGTACACCCACATATGAACGACACCATACAATACACACACCCACACTGATATATGATACATACACCTACATATGACATACAACACATACACTTACACCCAATGTACGATAAAACATTATACATATACATATACAGAGTACAACACAAGGAATACACATGTTGTGAAAAAATGACTACACCATGCACATAGATAGTACCACATGCCCGCAACACAACATGTACGACATGCACACAATTCCACAAGTATACAAGTACCATATGCACAACATGTACATAGTGCCACCTATACACAACACTACCTGCACAACGTGTGCACAACATCACATGTGCACGACACCACTTGCACAACATGTACACAATGCCAATTGTACATCACACCACCTATACAATGTGTATGCAATAACACATGTACAAAACACCGCATGCACAACATGTATACGGCACCACATGTACACAATGTTACATGCACGAAATGTACACGACACCCCCTGCACCCAACACCACATGTACAACATCTACACAACACCACATGCACACAACAACACATGTAAAATCATGCACAAAACACCATATGTACAACATGCACACAACACCATATGTACCTAGCACTTCATATACAACATGTACATAGTGCCATATGTACACAACACCGCATATCCAACATGTGCACAACACCATATGCACACAACATTGCATATCCAACATGTGCATAGTACAGTATGTACTCATCACTGCATATCCAACATGTACATAACACCATCTATACCTAGCACCGCCGCATTAGGGGAATTTTTAGGTCTAAAATGGGCCTCCTAAGGAAATTATAAAATAATAGTGGAAATAATAAAATAATATTTGATTATATCATCAAATTTTAGAGGGAAAAAAGAAAAAAACTACTTTTTCAACTCGTATTTTCAACTTATCTCCCAAATTTTTTACTCAAATTTCAAGAGGGAGTACTCATTGGATGAAAAATTTAATTCCTCATCCAAGGAGTATCCATGTTGCATACTTTCGATGGATCTTGTTACACAAAAAATGAGAAATACATGAAAAACGTGATTGCAATCACGTTTTTTCATGTATTTCTCATTTTTTGTGTAGTAGGGTCCATCAAAAGTATGAAACATGGGTACTCCTTGGATGAGGAATTAAATTTTTTATTCAACGAGTACTCCCACTCAAAATTTGAGTAAAAAATTTGGGAGATAAGTTGAAAATACGAGTTGAAGAAGTAGTTTTATTATTTTATTATTTTTTTTTTCTTTTTACCCTTCTATTACGCCGGAGGCATCTTCTTTGCTAGCTTGGGGTGAGCAATGACTGTTCATCCTAGCCAATGAGAAGCTTTAGCTATTTCCCTTCCAACCAATTAGAATTTTACATTTGGTTTTCCCTCCAACCAATAAAAATGGATCATCTGTCCAATGAATCCTGACACATCTTACACATCTCTGTAATTCCCTACCCATCCTTGTCTTGTTAATAGACAGTCGATGTGTCATTTCCAGATTAGACCCAAGCAATCCCCTGATAAGGAACTTTATAGCCATCCCATGCGTGAAGATGGCTACACATTGAGTGGCTTGTTTTCTTTGTTCCTGTGACTGCCTCCAATTCTTGCCTTCTCTAGAAAAAGAATCAGTTGTGGCTACCTCCAATTGTTGCCTTCTTTGGAAAAAGAATCAATTGCAGTTTTATTATCTCCTGTAGTGATAAAATGTGGTCTGATTTTACCATAATTTCTTCTTCCTAATTGTTTTTGGCTATTAAATAATTCCCACTATGATATAGTAACATAATCTCCATCTTCAACAGGATGAACCTGCATTAGAGAGTTTTGACTCCTGGAGCATTTGATCCACTTCTTAAACTCAGCCCTCCCTGGGAGTCAGTACTCTGCTATTTATAAATTCAATAACACGAAACTGAACTTGACGTTGAGACTCTCCACCATGTGCATGGAATTCAGGTTGAGATCTGTCAATCGAATTAAACAAGTCAGGAGTGTAAAACTCTGAACGAAGGCAGCCTTCCCATTGTCCTTGACTCATCTCTATCAGTGAATTAGAGTATTCTAACTTCTCTTCTAAAATATTCAGTTACTGGAAAATGGGTAATGCAGTTTGCTTTGCTCAGTCGAGCAGGGACAGAAATGGTTGGCAACGCAATTGGGGACAGAACTGGAAAATCAATTCCTACCTGGTACAGTAATTAGGCACAGAACGGACAAAGCCTAGCAAAGTTATCGAGATTGCAATTACTACTTCTCCAATTAATTTTCCTGAATTAATGAAATCCAAGGGAAAAACCAGAGTTTTTGGTGGCTTATAAGACATTGACGATGGTGAACAGTTGTAAATTTTCTGTGGCCTATGACTGTGGGTTCAACTGATCTTCCTCCTCCTCGGATGGCAGAAGTACCAGCGGGGGTTTCATATTCATGGAAGACAGATACGTTCTGGTGAGGACTGATGCTATTAACAAGCCCAATTTTACCCCTATTCATAGTAACCTCTCCAAAACCCACAGACTCCTTGTTGAGTGCATGAACCCCACTAGTTGTTGCTCTTTCCATAAACCCTGAATCCTTTTCAACCGCCATAAGGCCATTTCCATTATGGATGTTGCTCTTTCCATAAACCCTGAATCCTTTTCAACTGCCATAAGGCCATTTCCATTCAATGCTTCCATACTCAAAGGCACGTCTATTGAATACGCAGTATGAGGCCTACTCCTATCAGATACTATATCCCCGATTCTCTTAGAGCCTAACCCACCAGGATTGTTAGACCCCCTTGCCTTTTTCTGCCCATGAGAAGAATCTAAGGTTCTCTTGCGAGTTCTAGTATGGCGAGTAATTCCCTCAACGCCATTAACCTTCTTTTCAGACTGAGAATTCACAACAATTGAATTAAAATTACCCTCACCTAGATTTGTAGCGGGATTTGGAGCAATTGGTCGGTATCTGGACATGATCTAGTGTATCTTTGAACTGAAGATTGAGCTCTGCCCATGCCTTGCCAAGCAGGTTCCTCCCAAATTCAACCGAATAATCCCACTATCAATATATGAATCCCAATTTAGCCAAACCATAATTATTGAAAAAGAGAAAAAACTAGAAAAAAGTACTTACTGTCTTCACATGAATCTGTGTATTTTCCACTGTGGATTCCCACTATGCTACAATACAGTTACAGTTATGTGTGTGTATAAGTATCTAAGGCTTCGTAGGTTTGAGATGATAGATAGAAGTATGAATTCGACCACTTGGTATGAATCTTCCATGTGTAAAAACTAAACTTGTTGTCTATCCTCACTAGTTAACTCTCCCTTCAAGCTGTTAATTGCCTCGTGTCTCTATCTCTTACTTCACTGTTGGCTCTACAACACATGAAAAATTATATATAAATATCCCAGTTTTATGAATGGTATATTGGTTTTTCTTCTGTATGGATATTCATGACAAGCCATTCACTAACAATGATATCAATTTGCACACGTGGACAAATCAATTTGCACACGTGGACATCTCATTACTGACTGGCAAGTCATCAGCACCTCCCTACTATGAAACTGAAGAGAATGTTGTACTGGAATTTTATCAATATTCTATTCATATATATTTTTTTTTTAAACATTAATTTTAGAATATATATTTGCTAATTAAATTTAGTTTAGATATTTGAAAATTATTAATTAGCTTTAAGGCAGGCTTTCTTGGCTTGCTCTTACACGAGGAAGGGAGACTACTAAAACACTGATAGCAAGGGACACAACGGTCAATGGAGATGCCAACATATTGGAGGAGTAGAGCTGCCTCAAAGAACCGACATTGTTGCAATTCTACTCTACTCAGCTGGGTAACACTCATCAAATGGGATGTTACACAATGATACACTGCCTTCTTTTTTGTCATTCTTAGGGTGATAATATCATTTTCATGCTTAAGAGCGCAGTATATGTATATCTATCTCTATACTAAAGCCAGGCCACACCCTACCAGGTAGCTCCCGTAGAAGTAGCTTACCCAATGAAGTTACACAATGTGGTTTTACTGATGAGATTAAGTTACCAATGAGGAGTTGTAGCTTCGATGGTTGTACCTATTGATGATTATTTAGAACCAACAGAGAAAGCACCAAAGCTTTTTTTTTCTTACCCTGTGCTAGTCGCTCTAATTTTATTCTTTGGGTGAAGGGCGAGATTACGAGCCGCTTCTAAAGGCCATAGGCTAGGAGAATCTATTTAGACCATTCATAGTAGATATGATAATGAGGTAGTCTGTTAATTTTCATTATGTCTTGTTTAAGAAAGAGCTTGTACCTTTCCATTCTTCTTTTTTGGGAAAGAAAAGGTAAGGTATTCGGGAATAAAAATTGGAGCAAAATATATTTTTTAAATATTATATAGAATATAAGTTTAAAAATAATTTTCTAATCAAATATGAAATTATCGATATTAAATAGATTAATTGAATTTTTATTTCCCAATAATTGAGAGTAAGAGTAAGCCAAATAATGCACTTTAAATATTAAATTATTATTTTTTTATATATGAATGGAATAAAATCTTTAAAATGTTTGTATTTATTAAGTGTGTAAAAAATATATATTTAAAATTATTAAAAGATAGTTGTTTTTTTTTTGCTTGGGAGAAAAAATCTAGAGAACACTAACAACATATCCTAGCCAACATTCACACATGTTTTTGTTTCTCCAATCATATAAAATAAAATATCAATTTTAATTAATATTTAATATTTAATAATTGATATTTTTTTTTGGAATTCAATCTTCAAATTAATCATCGATCATAATTAATACTTAATAGTTTCAATTTCTATAGATATTCAATCCTTCACTTTAGTTAATATAATTTATCAATAATAAAGATAATAAATGATCAAATTTATTTAATAGTTAATACTTTTACGCCATTGTTATTTTGTGGTACAAGAAAAATATATTTATACTACATATTTATAAAATTATAAGTAGTACCTACCAAATTTTACCATGACTACTCTTTATGGAACGACACGAGTGCATTGATAATGTTTAAATCCAGCAATTAACTTTTTATCTCAATAAGCAGATGTGCACCTTAGATGGATCGTCTTGCTCCAACTGAATGGGAGGTTCAATTGTTCTGGAGATTTGTTGATAAGCTTTTTTAATATAATAGTTGATGACGAACCTGGCAAAGACGGTAGCGGATAAACTTTCTTATACTAATGGATGCACAAAATACTCTTTCACAAAAAAATTTTAACTCAATGATATATACTGAGACCATTATATAAATACCATATTAGGTTGCATAAGCGGATCATAGGACGCAGTTGGTTCAACTCTTTAATTAGGGTTCAGTCTATATTCAAAAATCCTCTCCATATTAGGTTGCATAAGTGGATCATATGATGCAACTGGTTCAACTCTTTAATTAGGGTTTCAGCCTATATTCAGAAATCCTCTCCAAAGCTGTCAGGAATAGGGTTTACAAATTAATAAACCAAAACTCGAGGTCCCTCTTGTCTATGCCCGGGTGCAGCCCTCCCGAACGATTCATCCAGTACTCAGGAGAGTCGATACTCTTCCTCATTTTCCCACCAAATCCCTCTTTGCAGCACAACCAAGTTGCTAGAGAAATAGAGGTGTTAACTAGCAGAAACTTGCTTGATAAATAGAGGTGTTAACCATTGCTTGATAAATTGTCTTTACACTATGAAACAATATACTTTAATTTCAATGGAATTTCACATAGAGTAGTCAAATTGGGCAAGAGATGCTTCTAAGCCTAGTAGCCAAATTTGAGACATGCTTCTGAGCCTATTGTTATATTCAAATGAGCATCTCTTTCTCAAGTTTTTTTTTTCCAAAATTTATTTTCTTTCTCATTATTGGCAAGGAGCTCCATGATTTTTTTATTTCATCCAATGTATGAGGGAGTGCATGAATCCATTTTGTATGCTTCTTGAGTGCAAAGGGTTTCCTTTCCTTCATTTTCTCTCTTCATATTTGTCATTTGTTGATTCTTATCCCACCTTGGTACTTTCTCCACTTCTCAGATGTCATATCGTAAAGCATAGGATGAGAAGGAACATAGGATGAGAAGGGAGCACGAAGAGGAAGGATACCATCATTACTATGCCATTATTGTGAGACAATTGTCTTAGTGTTACTTTATGTTAGTGTAACTTTCTTTTTAAATTTAACCTCCTATTATATTCTTTAAAAGATATATACAAACTAAAATTTCCATATATTACACTTAATTATTGTTTTCAACATTCTCCACTCCCCGGCGTTACTTTGCACCTCTTGGTGCAAATGCTAGTTTAAAAAATGGTGAATCATCCCCCATGGTTGACATCATCATCTTGAATCCTATTGGTTCTCATAAAGTTTATTTTTATTGTACATTTTTCTTAGGAGGCCCATTTTAGACCTCAAAATTCCCCTAATATATGCAACATACACACAACACCATATATACAACATGCGTACCACATCATATGTACACAATACTACATATGTTACATGTACACATCACCATAGGTACAATCACTGAATATACAACATGCACAACATATACACAATAGTAGTATTGTACATCCATAAACCACACACTGACCCCACGAGCAACCTTGCTTCTAGTGTCTTTCCATTGTCAATGCTTATCCTAGCATGTCGCAGATCACCCTTATTTTACTTCATTGATGTACCACTCAACATTACATGTCCATAAAATAGAAATATACATAATATAATCACATAATAACGAATCATACCCACATGATACTAACCTTGTATACCTATCAGGGTTATTCTTCCTACTTGATTCCTCATATCCAGGAATTTCTTCTTGTCATTCACCTGCATGAGAAATCATTCCTCCACAAGAATGTTCCCTGATAACCCTATCAGACAATGACATAGATACATAGATACATACATATATAATCATAATTAGCATAACACAATCATCCTCTTGTTATACAACGACATACATACACACATATATACGTATAAAAATTTAGCATCAAATAACCATGATTCATGATGACCCTATCAGACACGACATACATACATGTATACATATATAGACATCAACATAATCACAATCACATCATAATTACGAGATAGCATAAGATCAAGGTTAATAGAACTTCCTTTATTCATGCACAACATGCACAACACTGTGAACAACAATTCCCAACATAACCAAGGCATATAACACCTCGGATCCATTTTCTTTACCTTTTTTGTTTAATTTCTCATGTCAATATTACCACCATCCATTCACCACAATGGACCCAACCAGTCCAACCAACTGTTATATTCTTACCTTCAACCGCCCTTATACATGTACTGGGTTTCATCCAATTATTTCATTACCTATTGGGTACCACACAATTTTCCACAAGCTCCATTAACTATCCTCCTTCCCAACCAATTCCCAAGACTCTTAAACAAAAGGCAAGATCAAGAAACAAACAAGAAGAAAACCAATAGAAATATGACACTGCAACAAAGTGGTATGGCCATACATTATATGCAATCAAGACCATAAATCAAGTGCAACAACTCAAAAAAGACTAAAAGCACAATACTAGCAACAACCACCATGACTCAATCCCCATGGTTCCCAAAGCTTCAAAGGGACAGCTCAACCCGAGCCTTCTTCAAGATTTCATGGTAGTCTCTTGCCAGGTAATCCCCTGCATCATACTGCCATAAACGCATAACTATTAATGCATAAATAAACATAACCACATACCAGTTATCTTACCTTGTTGTGTCAAGCACGCTAACCTGTAATTGAACACACATGTTAGCCTATGTAACAAAGATCAATACAACATATTAATTTGGAATCAACATTTACCAAGTCTAACACCACGTCATAATCAATCAATCAACTCAGAGGCATTAGATATAATGCTAAAACTATCACCTATTATACTCAAGTACATATGATTTATCTCAACACAAATATGTTAGTACAACCATCTTAAAAGAAGATCATTTATTCATGCAATCTTATAGAAATATACTCATATCATGTGATTAATCAAACATTCAACAACTGTAAATTTTTGTAGATGTTCCATGCTAGATGCTGTAGAAGTATACACAGTAGAAAAATAAATCACACACAGCATATAAATGAAGACAACAAATTTTAACATGGTTCACCCAAGTAACCTGGGCTTCATCCACCAAACAGAGGTATCGGCAATCTTATTACTCAAAAGGAGATTACAACAGCAGAATTGCACATCTGCACTTCCTCTTCCTCTCACCTCACATCTCATATGATTTGCCTCTACAGGCTTACAATTTATAGATGAGAGAAGAAACTGAATAATTAATTCTATCACAACAAAATAGGATAGAATATCTCCTCATCAGGATTTGATGCAATCAATTTAGGAACAAATCCTATTGTTGGCATATTCATGATATTTTAGCTAAATTAATATCCTAAAATCTCAACAATCTCCACCTTGACAACAATTAGCTTGATACCTCGTTCCTGTTTTATTTTCATTTTCTCTGCAAGCCAAGAGAAGCCATACACCATCGGAGCTTCTCTAATAAAACTGGTTTCGTGAACATGTCTGCACAATTTTCCTTTGTATGCACTTTTTCAAGAGAGACTCCTCGTTCAGTGATAACCTGTCTTAAAAAATGGTACTTTATAGGTATATGATTTGATTTACTATGATAGGCATGATTTTTAGCCAAATGAATTGCACTTTGACTATCACAAAATAACTTTATGTTGTCTTGCAGCCTACCAAAATCACCAAACAAACCTTTCAACCAAACCACTTCTTTGCAAGCATGTGAAGCAGCTATGTATTTTCTTCTGTAGTAGATAAAGCAACAATGTTTTGTAGCTTTGACATCCAGCTAATAGCTCCACCTGCAAGAGTAAAGACATATCCTGAATTTGACCTTCTCTTATCCAAATCGCCTGCAAAATCGGAATCAACATATCCGCAAACAAATTCACTACTTCTGTCATAAGTGATACAATAATCACTTGTGCCTCTCAGATACTGAAGCACCCATTTCACTGCTGCCCAATGTTCTTTCCCTGGATTTTCCATATACCTACTAACAACCCCAACTGCATGTTAAATATCTGGTTGTGTACAAACCATCGCATACATCAAACTTCCTACTGCATTGGCATATGGTATTTGAGACATATATTCCTTTTCTTCATTTGTATTAGGACATAAACTTGAAGAAATCTTAACATGGGAAGCTAAAGGGACTGAAACTGGCTTCAAATTGTTCATACCAAACCTTAAGGGTATTTTCTCAATATACTTCTGTTGTGATAACCACATCTTACCATTGCTCCTGTCTCTAAAAATATCCATGCCCAAAATATGTCTTGCTGCTCCTAGATCTTTCATATCAAACGTCCTAGTCATCTCAGCCTTTAACCTGTTGATCTCACTTATGCTTTTTCTTGCTAAAAGCATATCATCAACATATAACACTAAGATAATGAATATGCCATTACTTAATTTCTTAAAGTAAACACAATGATCATATTCACTTCTTATATGATTTTGGCTCATCATGAAAGAATCAAATTTCTTGTACCATTGTCTCGACGACTGCTTTAGACCATACAATGATTTCTTGAGCTTGTAGACAAATTTCTTGTTGCGATTTTGAACAAACCCTTCAGGTTGTTCCATATAAATCTCTTCATCTAAATCTCCATGTAAGAATGCAATCTTAACATCTAGTTGTTGTAGTTCTAAATCAAGTAAAGCAACTAATGCTAAGACAATCCAAATTGAAACAATTTTAACAACTGGTGAAAATATCTCATGAAAGTCAATTCTTGCTTTCTGAGAAAAACCTTTCGCAACCAGCCTCGCTTTGTACCTATCTCCTTTATCATCAACACCCCTTTTCAATTTGTAAACCCATTTACATCCTACAGTTTTTCTATCTTTAGGAAGTTCTACCAGGTCCCATGTGGCATTCTTGTCTAATGCCTTCATCTCATCCTTCATAGCTTCTTTCCACTTATCACTGTTTGAACCTTCTACAGCTTCCTGATAGCATAAAGGTTCATCATCATTAGCGGTTAAAGCGACTGAAGTAACATAATCATCATACCTTTTAGGAGGATGTCTGATTCTCTTGGACTCTCTTAAAGATGTTTCTGGTTCTTCCACAATTTGCTGATTATTATCTGTAGGAAATTCTTCATGATCTTCATCTAAAACTTGTTCGTCTTTAGTATCATCAGTATTTGAACTGGTTTCAAATTGAATATGTTGAAACTTAGTTACATTTTCCTGTTTCAATTTAATATCTACATCTAGATTATCAAGTGAAGATTCATTGAATTTAACATCTTTGTTAATGATGATCTTGTGAGTAGTAGGATCCCACAACCTGTATCCCTTAATCCCATCACCATATCTACCAAAGATATATCTTTTTGATTTAGGATCTAATTTAGAACGTTGATGTTTCGGAATTAGAGTATATGCATCACAACCAAAAACTTTCAGTTTAGAATAATCACAAGGATGACCCTTCCATACCTCTTGTGGAATTTTGCATCCTATTGCAGTTGATGGTGACCGATTTATCAAATAACAAGTCGTATATATTGCTTCTGTCCATAATTCCTTCTGCAAAATGGCGTTACTTAGCATATTTCTTTCTCTTTCTAAGAGAGTCATGTTCATGCGTTCAACAACTGCATTCCGCTAAGGAGTATAAGCAGTAGTTCTATGTCTTTTGATCCCAACTTCCTTGCAATAATTATCAAATTCCTTTGAGGTAAACTCACCACCATTTTCATTTCTTAAACATTTAATGGTTCTTCTAGTGATATTTTCTACTAATGCTCTAAACTGCTTGAAAACTGTGAATACATCAGACTTTCTTTTTAACATGTAGACCCATACTTTCCTAGAGAAATCATCTATAAAAGATAAAAAATATGATGTTCCTCCATATGAGGTTGTAGGAGATGGACCCCAAACATCAGAATGGATATAATCACGGATTCCTTTACTAGTATGTTTTCCAGTTTTAAATTTCTGCTTGCTTTGTTTCCCATATATACAATGTTTGCAGAAATCTAACTTAAAATACCTTAAACTAGAAAGTAACATATGATCAGATAAAACTTTTAATCCTCTTTCGCTCATATGGCCCAACCATTGATGCCATAGTCGAATAGAATCATTGTCGTTTTCAGATATAGTAGAAGCATGATCTCACTCTATTCTTCCTTCTAACTGAAAAATATTTCCAACCTTCTTTGCTTTCATTACTAATAGGATTCCTTTGTAAAACTTCATTACTCCACCTTAAGTAGAAGTTTTATATCCATTTGTGTCTAACACTCCTAGAGACATAAGATTTTTTCTGAGTTCAGGCACATGTCTTACATCAGTTAAGATTTTATTTGTCCCATCAAACATTTTAATCTAGATGCTTCCAATTCCAACAACATTACATGAGAAATCATTGCCCATGCAAACTACTCCATCATTAATTGACTTATAAGTTTTAAACCACTCTTTATGAATGCACATGTGATTGGATGTTGATCCAGGTGGATATTGGTGGCCACCCACCTATTCCATTTGGACCAGCACCATCAATTCTTGCAACTTTTCACATTCAGCACAACTTACTATTTTTAGCAGGTTTTCGGGTCCTCCACTCTCGGAGCCGTTTTGGGGGCTTAATGATCCAGGTGGATATTGGTGGCCACCCACCTATTCCATTTGAACCCCCATCTTCAGTTCTTTCAATTTTCAAGTTGCAACAAAACTTACTATTTTAGCAGTTTTTCAAGTCCTGAACTTCCAGCGCCGTTTTGAGGCCCTAAACAACATTTTTTGGGAAAACGGAGAGCAACATGGGTCCATGGACTGATGTTGCTTGTTCAAAAATTGAAGTCCTCGGATAGATCTTTCTAACGAGCTATTGAGCGCGTCAAACGGAGATCGGGTGCCAAAGTTATGCCCCCGGGAAGTTGAACCACCAATTTACCCAAACGGGCGCCCACAATTTTGGCGCCTCATCTCCTACGGTTAGGTTTTTGGATGTTTCATATTCTACATTGTTTCTCAACAATAAATAGGCCCTCAAGCCTCATTGTAACACAGTTCAGAGGTCTGTAGCCATCACATCTCTTCTCAGAGATTCGCTACCAGCACCCTAGCTATTTTATTTCCATTATGCTTGTAAGCATATTTATGTTATTTGATATTAATGAAATGAAGCATTATTTCCGCTGCATCTCTATGTTCATGGTTATTTCTATATTTTGTTGCGTTCCTGCATAAATCCGGATCAGTGGTATCAGAGGGGGTCTGCTCTTTCTTTGTTTTTCTTTGCATGTCCCCAACGCGGTCAGGGTATAAGGAGTTAGGGCTCGATCTCGTTGAACCCTTGCAAGATCAGCCTCGCAAACCCCGACGACCTCCCATGGCGGAAGAAAAGAAAGATGAGGGAGCAGGAGATCCTATCAAAATACTGCTCGAGGAGGCCCTCGAGAAACAAAGGAACGCGATGATGGATAGCTTTGCTCAAATCCTTCAACGACTACCCACATATGGCGCATCTGCATCCAACAGCCACTCTGGAGGCGCCACTCCCTTCAAGGTACAGGTAAACTTTGACATTCCTATATTTGAAGGAAAAATAGATGCAGACGCTATAGACAGATGGTTAAATTTTTTGGAAGGGTATTTCTCGGTCCATGACTTCTCTGACCGAGAAAAGATTATTTTTGCACTCCTCAAAGCCGCCCCCCATGTCAAAGACTGGTGGGAAACCTACCGTGAGCAAGAGGGCGAAGGGGAACCCTCTCTGTTCTTGACCACACCCACTTGGAATTCGTTCCGAGACGGCATCAAGGAACAATATTACCCTGTGGGAAGCTATGAGGACAAATACATCCAATGGACCACGCTGCGGCAACAAAAGGATCAAGATGTGCACGAACTGACGAATCTGTTCCATACCCTGCGCACAAAGTTGGGTATTAAAGATTCAAAGAGACATTTGGTGCTCAAGTACCGCGGTTGTCTGCACAAACACATTCAGGAGGAAATGGAGTTCCTCGACATTACATCGCTTGGCACGGCATATCGCTATGCCGCCAAGATCGAGCAGAAATTTAAGCAAAAGAAGCGAGACTTTGGATCTGTGAATCCGAAAGGTGCCCCCGAGCCGAAGAACAAGGGGCAAGGCCAAAGCAATGCGACTCAGAACAATACCACAAATCCAAAGAAGGACACAGGGAAGTGGTGTGAATTTCATAACAGCCCCACTCATAGCACAAACGAGTGTCGGGCCAAACAATCTTTGGTGGCTGAACTAAAGGCACCCGAATCAGATGCATTTTCTGATCCTGAGTTAGAACCAGAAAAAGGCAATGACAAAGGGAAGCAAATCATTGATGCGATCCCGATTACCATTGTTGCCACCACGAATCCGGAAAGGAGGATCCAGAGGAGGGGGAGCGCCTCTTCCAGTCGCAGATGTGGGTGAAGGGTTCTCCGCTGCAGTTTCTCGTCGATAGCGGAAGCCAAAAGAACCTCATTTCAGTAGACGTCGTGAAGCGGCTCGGCCTACCAACCATAGCACACCCGCAACCGTATACCATTGGGTGGCTCCACCCAGGGAGAGATCTCCGCATCCGCCAGCAGTGCCGACTTCCATACAGTATCAAGCCATTCACGGATGAGGTATTGTGTGATGTTGCTCCTCTTGATGTAGCTGATGTATTATTGGGCCAACCATACTTATGGAGACGACATGCTTTGTATGAGTCTAGGCCTCGTGCTGTTATTATTACTTTGGGAAATAACTTGTACAGGATACCGGAGGTAGTACCGCCTCCTGCCATCTCTTTGACTACTGCAAAACAACGTAGTAAGATTGTTTCCCAGACCAGGAAATTCATTTTCCTTACGACTCGCTCACAGGGAAAGAAGAATGTTGTGACCACAACCTCGAAACAGGGCTCCCTTTCACGGCTGCAGCAGATGGACAAAGTCATGGAGGAATACGATGACAATTTCTCCTCACTCATAGAGGTTCCTCTACATTGTCAGGACAAGCACTCCATTGATCTGACTCCCAATGCACCACCACATGAGGTTTCCATTCATCCTGCAACTACACATACAAAATCCAAACATGTACTGTATGAGGCTGATAAAGAAACCAAACGCATCCAGCATGTCCACCCGCAGGTCCATGACATCGTCAACACATCTAATACTCAGTTCAACAGAATTTGCCTCATCTCATGGAGGATCTCAACGCAATGGGGACCATTGCTTCCTAAGGAGGGAGGAATGATCCAGGTGGATATCGGTGGCCACCCACCTATTCCATTTGGACCAGCACCATCAATTCTTGCAGCTTTTCACATTCAGCCCAACTTACTATTTTTAGCAGGTTTTCGGGTCCTCCACTCTCGGAGCCGTTTTGGGGGCTTAATGATCCAGGTGGATATTGGTGGCCACCCACCTATTCCATTTGAACCCCCATATTCAGTTCTTTCAATTTCCAAGTTGCAACAAAACTTACTATTTTTAGCAGTTTTTCGGGTCCTGAACTTCCGGAGCCGTTTTGAGGCCCTAAACGACATTTTTTGGGAAAACGGAGAGCAACATGGGTCCATGGACCAATGTTGCTCGTTCAAAAATTGAAGTCCTCGGATAGATCTTTCTAACGAGCTATTGAGCGCATCAAACGGAGATCGGGTGCCAAAGTTATGCCCCCGGGAAGTTGAACCACCAATTTACCCAAACGGGCACCCACAATTTTGGCGCCTCATCTCCTACGGTTAGGTTTTTGGACGTTTCAGATTCTACATTGTTTCTCAACAATAAATAGGCCCTCGAGCCTCATTGTAACACAGTTCAGAGGTCTGTATCCATCACATCTCTTCTCAGAGATTCGCTACCAGCACCCTAGCTATTTTATTTCCATTATGCCTGTAAGCTTATTTCTGTTATTTGATATTAATGAAATGAAGCATTATTTCCGCTGCATCTCTATGTTCATGGTTATTTCTATATTTTGTTGCGTTCCTGCATAAATCCGGATCAGACGCACCAGAATCTAACAGCCAATGTTGATCATGATTTAAAAAATTAACTGATAGAACTTCATCACTTATACCTGAACCAGATTCCGAACCTGAACCTGTATCTGTCGTGTTTGCCTTTTTATTTTATGTTGAAGAGTCTCCTTTGGATGTTTGTTGTCTCTTCCAACAGTCCTTCTTCAAATGTCCCGATTTTCCACAAAACCAGCATTTTAGCTTACTCTTCTTCCCTTTCGATTTTGATCGAGAGTTGTTTTTTCTGACTGAAGTGTTTTTCTTTAGATCAACCTCTAACCATCATTGCTTCTGATGTAGAGGTTTCTAAATTTGACCTTTTTATGGTTTCTTCAGACAGCATAGCTCCAACAACATCATCAAATTCAAGGGTTTCTGATGAACCAAGACTTATAGAAGTAACAAAGTGATCCCATGACTCAGGCAATGAGCATAATAAAGTTACAGCGTTATCTTCTGAATCAAATTTTACTTCTATGCTATTTAATTGCACCAGGAGAGTATTAAATGTATTCAAATGATTAGTTATTGTCGTACCTTCCTTCATGCGCAAGTTGTACAACTGTCTTTTCAGAAGAATCCTATTTGTTAAGAATTTAGTCATGTACAATTTTTCTAGCTTTGTCCATAGACCAGCGGCTGTTTTCTCTGACACGATGTTAAATAAAACATCATCTGCCAAACACAATTGTATGCCGCTTAGTGCTCTATCATTGATGTCACTCCATTCGTCATCTTTCATGGTGAAAGGTTGTTTGGATTTTCCCAAAAGTGCCTTTGCCATGCCTTGTTGTACGAGTAGATCGTGCATCTTGACTTTCCAGATTTTGAAGTTATTTCTTCCATTAAACTTCTCAATCTCAAACCAAGCACTTTGAGTTTTTGCCATATTTAACTTGACTTCTACTCTATGGATCCTTAATTTCCTTTTTTAAAAACATGAAATTATTTTCGCCTACAAACCGAAGCTTTTTCGGCAAATCGACAACACTTGTAAACAAACATTTCACCATCGAAATCCTAGGCCCTAGGCCCTAGGCCCCCCCAAGTCTTTTTCATTATGCATCATCTCAATATCTATTAATTTAATTCCACCATATATCAAACTTTAAATAAATCGATATATTTAATAAAGTCAACTACCTGATTTTTGGCATTTCAATACAATGGCATTTCAATACAAAGGCATTATACTCACTTAAAACCGCAGAACCAAACTCTTTAGTTACGCAAATCCGCAAATCGTTTATTATGATAACTGTCTCCAGCTCACGGCGCTTTTGAACCTTCAACTCCAGCTCACGGTGATACCAAACAGCAGACTCACATACAACAGCAACGATTTGTTCAAACGCATAAATCAAATCCAGCCAACCTGCAATCCGTTGACTCTCCTCCTACTCAGCAGACACGGGGTTTTATTGGGTTTTCGCTTGTTTACTTGCATCGAACCTGCAAGTTCTTGCAATCCCAACTCAAATGCACATTAATACAGGCCACGACATTGCAGACCCGGTCACACGCAGCTCTCGAAGTGATTGTAAATGGAGAAATGAGAATCAATGGTCACATGCAGCAAACCCGACCTCATGACCTCACAGTCATGCTGCGGGCCCGGCCTCACAGTCTCTCGGTCCACTGCTTTCTCCACAATGGACTCACGATCAACAGTCCACGGCTTTCCAAAGAAGAAAACGGACTCATGGTCTCACGGCCCACGCAAATCAACGGCAATCACCGCCGGCTCCCATTTCAACACGTTGTGTAGAAACAACGCTTTAGCTCTGATACCAATTGTAGAAGTATCCACAGCAGAAAAATAAATCACACACAACATATAAATGAAGACAACATTTTTTAACATGCTTCACCCAAGTAATCTAGGCTACATCCACCAAATAGAGGTATCGACAATCTTATTACTCAACAGAAGAATACAACAGCAGATTTTCACATCTGCACTTCCTCTTCCTCTCACCTCACATCTCATATGTTTTGCCTCTACATGCTTACAATTTATAGATGAGAGAGGAAACTGAATAATTAATTCTATCACAACAAAATAGGATAGAATATCTCCTCATCAGGATTTGATGTAATCAGTTTAGGAACAAATCCTATTGTTAGCATATTCATGAGATTTTAGCCAAATTAATATCCTAAAATCTCAACAGATGCGACTTTACTTTTTCTTCAATATTAGACAGCAATCGCATAAATAATAAAGTAAAATGCTAATAGAACATACCAGTAGATCGACAAAAGACAAGCCAAAAATATATAAGTGTGTTGGTGCGTTACGGCGGTCAACAGGATGCTTCAACCAACAAAGTATAAATATGGTCAGCCAACCAACAATGTCACACAAACCTCTAGGACAGGAAAACAGTCAACTCAAAAGTCAACCCAAAAAGTCAATAGTCAACACAAACAATAGCAGCAGCTAGGTCAACGTAGAAAAGTCAAAGTCAACATCTTGCCTCAGGAATAGTGCCAGAAATTCAGATTAGGAAAATCAAACTTTGGGGATATTTTCAAGTCCTTTTGACCTTGTGTTGGCCAAAGTCAACGTTGGTCAAATTTTGTTGCAGAAACCCTAGACCGAAATCAGAAATGTGTTGCTGCTGGAATTTTCCCACGTGTGGAGAGAAGAGCCACCAAGGTCATCAAACCAATCAAATGAGGAGAGAGAAATGTGTGAGGATGAGATGAGTGAAAATGTCCTCCAACGTTGACCAATATATATCCATCAGTGAGGGTGTGTGACACAACTGCTGGGGCACAAAACCTTAAGGCCAACCTGCACATATCTTGAATAAATTCAAAATAAATGTTATTCTCATCGGATCAAGATGATCTTTAGATCGATCTTGCACCTCTCCTAAAGAGGAATCCAATAAAAATATTTGTATCTTCATCTGAGCATCACAACATGGAGTTTGGACCTAGTTTTCCAAAATTAACACTCCCTCTCAACTAAGGAGAACTCCATCCACCTATGCAATCCAAACTTCGTGCGTCATCCCGCCGTAGCTTGCTTTTCTGGCTTGTTTATTTCAGAACAGAAGTGGGTCAGTCACAAAGACATCATTCCCAGTTGACAAATTCATCCCAGAGGTCCAAAACCTCTATAGGACTCACAAATAGTCTCATACCAACCCGAAGTTGGTTTACCTAACCTGAAGTCAGTTGGACATCTGAAACCTCACTATACTTGATCCCAAATCAATTGGTTGGACCGTGCCATCCTAGATAGAGAGTACGGAAATCTCTGATGCATCCATCAATCTTTGCTACCAATCTGTAGTTTTTCCCACCTCACTGGCCAAATGAGAGGTACTTCCCATGAGCCTTGAACTCAATGGGTAGGATGCATACGGGGCAAAGATAATGAGAGGTGAACCAACTCAATCATCACAACGGTGGGGCAGAAGCACACCAACAAGGTTCGGCAAGCCTAGCCCTGTGGTTGCTTATAGCTCTGAGAAGCTATCCCCAAAGCCCCCCAAAGCTCCCAAAGCTCATCGTCCAACAAGACCCTTAACATAGGGTCGTTCCACAATACCAAGACTCTCACAGAAGGTTAGGAACTTGACTTTCCCGGGGGCCTTGTGAGAATATCCGCAACCTACTCATCAGTTCCTATATGGTCGAGCCTTATGCCACCTTGTTGTACCAATATCCTGGATAAAGTGGTACCTGATATCAATATGCTTGGATCAGTCGTGGAACACGGGATTCTCAAACAACCGAATCTCACTCTGGTTATCACAAAGTATCATGGTGGTATCTAGCACATGCTCGAACAACTCACTGAAGAGATTTCACAACCAAACTACTTCACAACAGGCCATACTCACTGCAATGTATTCGGCCTCCACGATGCTCAAAGCCACCGACTTCTGCTTCCTGCTCATCCATGATATCGAAGCAGATCCAAGTGTGAAGCAGCATCCCGATGTGCTTTTACGATCCACCACACTGCCAGCCCAATCGACATCAATATATCCAAGGAGTGTTACACTCCCGACAGTGTATCTTAGCCCATGGTTTATCATGCCCCGAAGATATCTCAATAGATTCTTGGCACCAACCCAGTGAGTGTGATGAGGCTCAACCATATGTTGACTCAAAGTGATCACTGCAAAACATACATCTGGACGGGTGTTCACTAAGAACATCAGGGCCCCTACGAGTTGACGATACTCAGTAGGATTTGCTAACACAGGCCCAGCAACACTGCCACTCAACTTCTTAAAGTTGAGCTCCATCAGTGTCGACACGGACTTACAGTCCACCATACCAAATCTTTCCAGAAGCTTCACAATGTATTTTCCTTTAGAAAGGAAAATCTTGCCAGGTCTCTGCCAAACCTCCAGGCCTAGGAAGTAATGCATCAATCCTAGGTCCTTCATCTTGAACTCAGCAACGAGCTCCCTCTTGCACTGATGAATGATGGGGTCAACACCTTTCAGGAAGAGGTCATCCACATACAACACCAGAATGAGAGGCTTCTCTCTATCAACCTTGAAGTAAAGGTTCGGATCAGCATTACTACGAGTGAAGCCCAACTTCATCAGGTAGCTATCTATCCTCTCGTACCAAAATCTGGGTGCTTGCTTCAAGCCATAGAGGGCTTTATTCAACTTGTGAACATGGGTGTCCCAATCCTAGACTTCGAACCCCAGAGGTTGCTCCACATACACCTCTTCCTTTATCGCACCATGCAGAAATGTGGTCTTCACATCCATCTAATGAAGACTCCATCCTTGCATAGCAGCAAGGGCTATGATAGATCAGATGGTGGTATATTGAGCCACAAGTGCAAATATGTCATCATAGTCTATGCCTTCCTTTTGAGAGAAGCCACGGGTAAAGAATCTTGCCTTGAACTTTTCAGCACTTCCATCAGACCCATGCTTGATCTTATAGAGCCATTTCGAGGTGACAACTACTTTGTTCTCCGGTCTTGGAACCACATCCCAGACATCATTCTTCATTATGGACTCATACTCTTGGTGCATAGTATCCTTCCAGACTTGATGCTTTACGGCTTCCTCAAAAGATCCAAGCTCAGATTGTACAATAGTACTCATGGTTGCTAGATACCCTTGGTATATATTTGCCTTCTTGCTTTCACGGAATGTCGCCCTTGGGGCCATATGTCCCTTGGCATCCTCGAGAGTGTCCCTAAGCCATGATGGGCTCTTCCCTATTGAAGGAGGAGGATCAATCGGGTCCATCTGTCCTTCAACATCAGGCATCGTCTCATCCTTCGATTCTTCTTGATTTCCAGGCCTTGCTTCATGATCTTCCTCAAATCTCGGAAGATTGACTACTTTCCTCAGGGAAGCATCTTCGTCAAAGGTGACATCGTGGCATATCTCCACTTCCCTTTGACCAGACACATAGACTCTATAGGCCTTCGAAGTTTCATTTTAGTCCACAAACATTATCTTCTTCCCAGAAGAATCCAGCTTGCTCCTCTTCTCTTTCGGCACATGAAAATAAATAGGACATCCAAAAACTCTAAAATGTGGGACATTAGGTTTCTTACCAGAGAAAACCTCTTCGGGATTTTTGGAGTCCAAAGTGGAATGCAGGCATCGGTTTTGTATGTACACATCAGTGTTCACAACTTCTCCCCATAGAAACTTCGGTAGACCCTGGTCACATAGCATGGCACAGGCAGCTTCCACAATGGTTCTATTCTTTCATTCAGCAATGCCATTCTGCTTAGGAGTATAGATAGTTATGGTATCCCTCTTGATGCCAGCTTCTCTGCAAAATTTCTTGAACTCATTCGTCTCATTTTTAGTGCCATTATTCTTGATCTTCTTCCCTGTTATATTTTCCACCAAGGCTTTGAAAGTACAGAACCACATGAAAGCCTAATCCGTCTTTTTCAATAATTATATCCAGGTTTTGCGAGAAAACTCATCTATGAATGTCATATAATAAGAGCATCCTCCCAAGGATGTCACGAGCAGCATCCCAGATAGATTAGAATGTATCAATTGCAAGACATCAGATGTCTTTGAGACACTTGAGGGGAAAGGTTCCCCTGTATGTTTTCCTTCGGCACAACCCTGACATACACCTTCATGATTATTTGAAAACTTGGGCATCCCCGTCACCACCTTCCTTGCTTCGGGAAGGGCCTTGTAGTGAAGGTGTCCAAACCTTCGGTGCCATAGTTCAGTCTGTCGAATAGTATCACACATCATCGCTCCCAGTGGACTTCCTCCAACCTGGGAGAGTGTCTCAACTCTAAACCCAATCATGACAGCTTCCTTGAAGCTCTTCTTCTAGATGCGTACCTTCCCATCAATGAATGCCACATTGAAACCTTTTTCTTCCATGGCTGATATAGACACAAGGTTCTTCTTAAAATTAGGTACATAGAGTACATCCTACAAGCGGAGGACTTGACCTTGAGACAAGTGGAGGGTCACAGTCCCTGCCCATTTCATGGGATATGTGGCATTATCTCCAAGGATAATTTCCATATTATTATCCTTCTCAACCATATCAGAAAGTGCTTCCTTGAACCCAGTGATTTTCCTTGAGGCACCACTATCTATCAACCAGATATCCATAGTGTCGGGTGGAGAAGCAACAAAGAGGGAAGATACAAGAATGAATTCATTTATTTTATCAACAACATTTGATTCCTCATACCTGGAATTTCTCGATCTTTTGAAAGGTTAACCATTGAGGGAGACTTCCTCTTCCCCTTGAACCTGTTGTTCCTTTGATTACCATTCCTCTGGTTTTTGTTGTTGTCATCATCATCGGGAGAATCCTTCTTGAAAGGGAATTCTATAGCATAGTGACCTAGCCTATGACAAGTGTAACACTTGCCCTTCTTTCCTTGGGCCCCTACTCTTCCTTTGTTCCTTGGACCACCAAAGTTATTCTTTCTAGAATGAGAAGTGTAGGCAGCATTTCCTTCATTTTCATGCTCCTTCATCCTTGTCTCTTCTTGTACGCATCTCGATAGTACTTCTTCAAAGTCAGGTATCACATTGTTATTGAGAATGGTAGTGTTGAACACATTCCATTCGTATGGGAGCCCTCCAAGTGTGGTGAGTACCATCTCTCGATTAGCTATTGTCTCCCCAATAGCCAGCAAATTGTTCATTATCTCGGTCAGCTTCAGAAAGTATGATTGAACAGACTCATCCCTGCCTTTATTCAGATTCTTCAATTGATTCTTGAAGAATAGGACTTGATTCGCATTATTGGCCTTGAACATGTGGACCAACTTATCATACATCTCCTTGTATGTTCTTAGCTCAGAGATGTAGGAAACCAAACTCTTGTGAATTGAGTCCCTGATCATCATCTTTTCTTTGATCTCCCCTTCTTATACTTTGTTTTGGTAGCAGCAGTTATAGTGGATAGAGGCTCTTGGATTTTACCCTGCACATAGTCCATGACATCTTGGTCTTCCAAGTTAAGATCCAATGTCATCTTCCAAGCATGGAAGTCATGCTTCCCAGTCAATTTGTCATCAACCTTAAAGCCATTGTAGTTTGAGGAACCCATCCTCTTCTTCGGTGATTGCTACAAATTAGGGCTTTGTCTTCACCTCAACTCTGATACATGTAAATTTGTGTAGATGTTCTATGCTAGATGCAACTTTACTTTTTCTTCAATATCAGACAACAATCACATAAACAATAAATTAAAATGTTGATAGAACATACCAGTAGATCGACAAAAGACAAGCCATAAATATATAAGTATGTTGGTGCGTTACGACAGTCAACAGGATGCTTCAACTAGCAAAGTCTCAATATGGTCATCCAACCAGCAATGTTACACAACCCTCTAGGACAGGCAAATGGTCAACTCAAAAGTCAACCCAAAAAGTCAAGAGTCAACACAAACAGTAGCAGTAGCTAGGTCAACGCAGAAAAGTCAAATTCAATGTATTGCCTCGAGAATAGTGCCAGAAAATGCGAAATAGGAAAATCAAACTTTTGGGATATTTTCAGGTCCTTTTGACCTTGTGTTGACCAAAGTCAACGTTGGTCAAAATTTGTTGCAGAAACCCTAGACCAAAATTAGAAATGTGTTGCTGTTAGAATTTTCCCACATGTGCAGAGAAGAGCCACCAAGGTCATCGAACCAATCAGATGAGGAGAGAGAAATGTGTGAGGATGAGATGAGTGAAAATGTCCTCCAACGTTGACCAATATATATCCATCAGTGAGGGTGTGTGACACAACTGCTGGGGCACAAAACCTTAAGGCTGACCTACACATATCTTGAATAAATTAAAAATAAATGTTATGCTCATTGGATCAAGATGATATTTATATCGATCTTGCACCTCTCTGAAAGAGGAATCCAATAAAAATATTGGTATCTTCATCTGAGCATCACAACATGGAGTTTGGACCTAGTTTTCCAAAATTAACAACAACGGATAGACGACATAATAGACACCAAACACTCAAAGACAAAATAAATGACTGTCAAACCAGGAGGTAACTCTGCAAATCAGAATGTGTATTAGATGAAGAATGTACATGTATTTATACATGGAGGTGAGGCTATTGGGATTCATCTCCCAATGACTCTTGGCCTCCCTTATTTCCTAATATTAAATAATATACAATATTGAATATTCTCACCCAACCCTAAGGATTAGGTGTCAACATTCCCCCCTTTAATCCGAAGGGATGTTGGTGAGCCCAAGCATCGATCTGAACTTTTCAAACTTTTTTCTTCCAAGTGCTTTGGTGAAGATATCAGTAGTTTGCTCATTTGTGGAACAATGATGTAGATGGATGGTTTTGGCCTGAACATGATGTCGAATTAGATGGTATTTTGTATTGATGTGCTCTGTTCAATCATGGAACTTTGGGTTCTTGGCCAACTTTATTGCAGAAGTGTTGTCGATCATGAGTGGTGTGGAATACATTTGTTTCATCTGCAAATCTTCTATGATTTTTCGAAGCCACACAATTTCCTTTGTTGCTTTAGCTGCTACCACATATTCTGCCTAGGTCGTGGAATCTGCTGGAACTGACTGTTTGCGTGATCTCCATGAGACAGCTCTTGATCCAAGATTCATGGTGTAACCTGTAGTAGACACCCCTGTTTCTTTGTCGCCATCAAAGTTTGAATTAGAGTATCCGATCAAGCTGAAGTCGCCTACCTATGTATATTTGAGTCAAAAGTCTTGAGTCCCCTTCAAGTACCTTAACACTCTTTTTGCAACAGACCAATGTCCTTCACAAGGTTTTTGCATGAACCTTGAGAGGATTCCAACAGCAAATGAAATGTCAGGTTTGGTGGTGGTCAGGTAGATAAGACTTCCTATAAGTTGTCTATACTTAGTTGCATCCTCGACTTCCTTCCCTTCAATAGATGTGAGCTTCAAGTTTTGTTCCATTGGAGTGGTTAAGGGATTGCATTCATCCATGCCAAACTTATTCAAGAGATCTCTAATGTACTTCTTTTGAGAAAGAAATATAAATTTAGGATTTTGAATTACTTCAATACCCAAATAGTAATGAACATGACCCAAATCAGTCATTTCAAAACCTTTCTTCAATTCTTTCTTCATGGATGCAATATAGCTCTCAGTGTTCCCTGTTATCAAAAGATCATCTACATACACCACAAGATATACAACTATTTTTCCAAATTTCTTAACAAACAAAGTTGCATCATCAAGATCAAAATGTTTGAAGTCAAGTTTCAGAATATGCTCGGTTAATTTCTCATACCAAGCTCGTGGTGCTTGCTTGAGGCCATACAAGGATTTTATAAGCTTGTAAACTTTGTGTTCTTGACCCTTTACCACAAATCCTTCTGGCTGGGACATATAAAATTTCTCCTTTAGATCTCCATTCAAAAATGAAGTTTTTACATCCATCTAATGGACTTTCCATCCATTCTAAGCTGCTAGGGCAAAGAGAGTCCAGATGGTGGTCCATTTTGCTGTGGGAGCAAAATTTTCTTCATAATCGATTCCTTCTTTTTGTGCAAAACCTTTTGCCACAAGCCTGGCCTTGTGCTTGTCAAGTGAGCCATCTACTTTATACTTGTTCTTGTAGACCCACTTACAGCCAATTGGTTTTGTTCCCAAAGGCGGATCAACCAGCTTCCAAGTGCCATTCTTTATCAAGGCATCATACTCCTTTTGCATTGGTTCTTTCCATTCATCATGAGAAGCGACTTCTTTGAAGGAAGTTGGTTCATGATCTGTAGACAAACTCAATTCACATTTATAAGCAATATCCATATCAACAGGAGAATCAGAATTATCTACATCACCTTCGATTTGTTTAGTGGAACTTCTTGTTCTTGTTTTTCCAACCTCATCAGGATGAACATTCTCCAGTGTCTTTGTCAGCCATTTGGGAGGACCTCTCTGAGATGGCCCAGGCTGGTCATTTGACTGAGTTGGGATTGATTCAAGATTCAATCTCCCAATTCTGTCAATCACATCATTCAATGTGTCATCCATGGTTGTTTCTTCATGTGGTGAAGAGAGTGCTTCAGGACATGATTCCACAGTTTGATTCAATATCGGAATCCCCCTTTCAAGATGTGGAATCTGATTATCAAATTCTTGGAAAGACTTTGCATGTGTGAATCTATCCAGGTGATCAAGTTACCACTCAACAACCTTGTCACTCTTGGAAGATTCAAGGAATATGACATCTCTTGCTATTACAAACTTCTTATTTGCTTCATCATAGAGACGATATCCTTTGGAGGTATTGGAGTACCCCAAGAAGATACATTTTCGACTTCTAGCACCAAGTTTGTTCCTTTGACCCTTGGGTATCAAAGCACAACAGGTGGACCCAAAGACCCTGAAATGCTTTACCGAAGGAATGTGGCCATGCCACATTTAAAAAGGAGTTTTGTTTCTAATTGAACTGGAAGGACACCTATTCTTTATGTAAATAGCACATAGAACTGCATCAGCCCAAAACATCAATTTTACATTCTTGAAAAATAACATGGAGCGAACCATATTTAAAATAGTTCTGTTCATTCTTTCAGCTACACCGTTCTGTTGGGGATTATATGGCATAGTTGTTTGACGTTTGATTCCATGTTGATGAAGATAATTTTCAAATTTGTTTGAAGTGTATTATTTTCCATTATCAGTACGTAGAGAGCCAATATGAGTTTGTGCATCATTTTCAATCCATGCATGAAAATTCTTGAATGTTTGAAAAGCATCAGACTTGTTCTTTAATAAGTAAATCCAACACATTTTGGTGTAGTCATCAATAAATGTCATCATGTATTTATTTCCTTTTGCAGAAGCAACAAACATAGGGCCACATAAATCTAAATGAACAAGCTCAAGTTTTCTATGTGCTCTGGAGTGTGAATCATGAAATGGTTGTTTTCTATGCTTTCCTAGAATACAAGCATCACATTCCTTAGGTTTCCTAGGAATTGTAGGTAGTCCATTAACACCATTTTTCTTCAACAAATGAAGGCTTTCATAGTTTAAGTGTCCAAATCTAGCATGCCATAAAAGACTTGATGGGAATGTACCTTCATCATGATGTGAATTGAATGCAAAGTTTTGAGCATGAGCAGATGAACCTTTCAGCTTCAAGAGTCTCCCTTCTTCTGTTCCATCCATGACAAGTGAGTGATCTCATGCTTTTCTGACCTCTACCTTGCCATCAAACAAGTGAATGAAGTGTCCTTGCTGGCAGATTTGGACCAAGGACAACAAGTTCCTCCTCAATTCAGGGAGGTATAGAACCTCATGTAGAATATGATCTAGAAGACCAGGCAACTTAAGCCTAACTGTGCCAAGCCCTGATGGCTTGAGTTTGGATTTATCTGCGAAATATACTGCTCCATCAACTTTGTCAGTGAATTCTTCAAAAAAATATTTTCTAAATGTCATGTGACATGTTGCTCCTGAATCTAGCAACCAATCATCTCTCCATGAAGTAAATGAAACATCAAACAAATCTTCAGTTAATCCATTGTTACAATGTGTTAGAACATAATGAGCGGATTCAGGTGCTTTACCTTTGTCTTGATTTCTTTGTTGCTCAATTTTATCCCAAGGTGTCCTGCATTTGGACGCATCATGTCCATCTTTATTGCAACGTGTGCAATGAAGATTGGATTTGTCATATTGTCTACCCCCCTTTTCTCTGAAGTTTCTTCTTCCTCTTCCTCTTCTGCCACCTCTTCCTCTGGATGAATCTGAAGCATGACTCTTTTCTCTATGTGCCATGTATGCAGCCTCTTCAGAAGACGAAGGGACTGTCATCTTCCCAAAAGCTTTCTCTCTTTCTGCAAACTTTTTCTCAAGGGTATCAAAGGTGATATGCTCAAGGTTTCCACTTGCTTGCAATGACTCAAGATAATGTGAGTAAGTCGGATATAATGCCTTAACATATGCTATCAGAGGTATTTCCATTTTTACACCAGTGCTATCAATATCATGTATGATATATCTAACTTCTGAAGCTAAAGCAAGGGGATCATCATTCTTCATTTCAAGACTGAACAGCTTAATCATCAATTAAACATTTTCAAGTTCTAAATGTGAGTCATAGAGTTCTTTGAGCTTGCTCAAGGCTTCATAGGCATTTGAAAATGATGAAATATGGCGACTCACCTCTTCATTTACGGAAGTTGCAATCAAGGCATAGGCCTTGCAGTTCTTGTTTTCCCAAATGGCGAGCTCCTTGTCTGAAGTGGGATTTGCTAATGGATTTCCTTCTTGTCCTTCACAGATTCCTTTCCACAACTCATTAAAAATGAGATTGTGCTTGATTTTCCAGGACCATTCAAGATAGTTCTCTTTGGCGGAGAGAACCACCCCTACAATAGATATGAGAGAATGCATTCTTATGAAGGGAAAAAATAATTAGTTTGCTGGAAAAAATTCTTTTGAGGAGGAAAAAATTTTGCTAGAAAATATTCAATTCTGGAAATACTCAATTGAAGGGGACAAAAACATTTGCTGAAAATACTGAATTCTGCACCAAAATATATATATATATATATATATATATATATATATATATATATATATATATATATATATATATATATATATATATATATATATATATATATATATATTTTTTTTTTGTTTGGAGAAAAAAAAATTATATGGGAACTGTATTGTGAATGGGAGGCGGTATTATGAATGAAGGCAGAATTAGAAATGGGGGTTGTGGTATTAAATAAGAGTGGTTTTATTTTGGAGGTGGTGGTATTAAATGGAGCGTATGATAGAGTGGAGTAGCGAGGGCGGGGAGGGCATTGATATTACTGGAGTGGCAGTATTATTTGGGAGGTATGAATGGTGGAGTGGTGTTAACACAAACAACGTATAAATGGAGTGATGTTAGACAACGTATAAGTGGAGGACCATGGGTGGTATGGTAATGTGTTGTATCATGAATGGTGGGTGGTATTGTGAATTGTGTGGGCAGTATTAAATAAATCAGACAACGTATTATGAGTGACAGCGTATGGTATTATATGACAGAAAGCGGTATTATATATGAATGGGGGCGTTATAACAGTGAAATAGACAGTGGTATTACAACTGGGAGTCAATGGTTTTTATGCGTTGTTGTGTTGGTTATGGAGTCGGGTGATGAGGGTGGCGAGTCGAGTGGGAAGTGTGAGAGCAGAGGGGTAGGCGGGTTAGGGAGAAGAGGCGTAGCAGAGTGCTGTAGCAGGGGGACGTGGATATTAATGTGGGGAGCACTATTATATCAGAGGAGCCGGGCCACGGGGAGGGTCGACAGGCTACGGTGTTAGTGAGGGCGCAAGTCAGGAGGGGTAACGGGTTATGTGCATGTGGGGTAGGAAATGGGAGTGAGTTGCAGGTTGAGAGGAAGGGTCTGTTGTTGGAGATAGGGAGTTAGGTGTGCACAGGGTGTGTGTGGTGAGGGCGAGGGGATAGAGATAGCAGATGGCATGTGAGGGAAATGTGAGGTTGTGCGTGATGATGTATGAGCGATGGAGAGGCCGAGAGGTCGTTTAAAAAAATTTGGAATGGCAGAATTTAATAACTGCAGAATTTGCAGGTGTGTGCAGGGGCTGTAATTTGCAGAATTTCAAGGACTGCAAATTGTAGAATCTCCAGAAGCTGCAAAAATAGAACTGGGAAAAAATTGTAGATAAAAAAAATGCAGAATTACAGTACAACAATTTAATAGAGTAGCAAAAACTAGCATAAAAGCTGACTGAGCAAAGGAATGAGGGAGTTACACCACAAGAAAAAATGACAATAGTGGGACTGGCTCTGATACCATGTCAAACCAGGAGGTAACTCCGCAAATCAGAATGTGTATTAGATGAAGAATGTACATGTCTTTATACATGGAGGTGAGGCTATTGGGATTCATCTCCCAATGACTCTTGGCCTTCCTTATTTCCTAATATTAAATAATATACAATATTGAATATTCTCACCCAACCCTAAGGATTAGGTGTCAACAATGACATAAGAAAATTCATACCTTGATGTATATTAGGGGAAGATATCTTGTCTATACAATCACTCTAGATTAGCATGCCATAACTTCATAACATATCAACTCAATCATAAATAAGGTCATGATATTCATAACAGTATCTAGTTAAAATGTTTGCACTCTAAAATCATAAACAATTGTCATTCATGCATACAATCACATATGCATAGTTAATCTAGGCATAATACAACACACTATCATAATTAGGTCAACTCATGCCTTAATGTCATAACCCTAACCATCAAGTCACTAACATGTAACAACAACACGTTATATATCATCCAAATCAACAACATGTAACTTAATCATCAAGCTAACCATAATACAACAACAACAAGTTAATTCGTAACATGATCATCAACAACATATAAGTTAGCTAACATAAAACAACAATAGCAGCATACCACCATGGGTTGCTACCTTTCATAACTATCTGACACAGATACATATAACCGCACTAATCAACTAGCATATATAATATATGTAACCATAACATCAATAAAATGAAAAAAATACTCATAACCATAATGCATATAACAATCCTTAACCTACATACTTAGATTCCAAACATTCAAACCTGTACGACAATATGCTCTTGCCTCGAGGTCCAATGCTGCAACTTCACTTTGGTGGTCTGCATCTCCTACTCTATCTTAGCCAACACATTAGCATCATAACATATTGATATCATCATGATGAACTAATTTCATACAATGACCTTATGCACAACAACCTCAATCAAACCAATTCAAACTTGATCATAAGCACCCACTTGACATGTATAACCATCATGAACAACCAAAGCATGTTCAAAATATGACATTACACAAGCAAGCAGACATGGATAACACCGAAGCATGACCAATATGTAACCCTAACATAAGCAAACAATGCATGTACAATATGTAAGCAAGTGTGCACGGACAATACACAAGCATGAGCAACACATAACCAGGCATACACTCATGAAAACATGTTGATAACAACACCATTAACACTTCCATGGCAACATCACTGCCAACATGGCCAACACAGCACGGATGCAACAAGCACATATAGACCACAAGCATACTAAACACATATGCAACAAACATAAATGCATGATCAACACACTGCCCATCCAGTCCAAGGGTTGAACCATGCTCTAATACCACTATGTGGTATCATATATCACACAAATAGATCGGAAACCAAACATCACCCAAGAAGAGCGCAACCATGCTTTGATACCACTCTGTAACACCCTCCTCCCACATCTACCCAAGTAACCGGCCAACCGGGGTAAACGTGTGACGAGAGGCTACTAATACGAGATTCAACCTCCTAGGTGACCTTAAGGAAGTGGAACCGACGGAAACATGACAAACATACCTTGTACATCATCCATGACTCCCCCAGGAGCTAACCCAACCTTCCAGGCCTCTTTCCCCTGGGTCACACTGACCTTTTGGCCTCTTTGAGCCATACCCACAGGCATAACACTACATTTTAGGGGTAGAGAGGCTATAGCCACATGCATAACACTACATGCCAATGGCTAGGACCCTAAATACTCAGTTTTGTGCTTTTAACTCCGTGATTTGAGCCACCTTTTCGGGCCCAGAGCCTAGGTCATTACCTATAACTTCATGAAAACTTAAGGGATGTTAAATAAGAATAGGAAAATGATACAAAAGCAATGACATCAACAAGAACTCATATGGACCCCTCCTAGCCATGACAGGCATTTTGTCAAGCATGTCACAAACATTGAATCTATAGGTGTAAACAACAGATTTAAGTATAGGGGTCTCATACTTATCTGAGAATCGCTAAGAAGCATTGCTTCCTTACATCATTAGCTGCAATACAATCTATTTGACCATAGATACATTATGCATTAATTTACAAGTAAACACATATATAGATCCATACATCATCACTGATCAAATACATGCTTATAACTAGCATAATAACAACAAAAATATGGTGGATACAACAACAATATAATCCACATGATAAAAAATATATTTGCATACCAAATACCAAAGGAATGAGCTCTTCATTACTGAATGTAAAAACCAACCAGAGATGGGACTTCCACATTCCACCCGACCATAGATTGGCTAAGCCAATTCTCACTTTGGCCAATCACCCTTATGCCATATTCCAAGCATGAATGTGGGATCTCATCAAACATATTAATCACAATCAGGGCTTCCAGAGGCCAAACCACCTCAACCCTCAACTAGTGATTCCATCTCACGGTCGAACATCACAAACATCACGGATTGGTCTCTATCCAAGCTATTATAGGGCTCCAAATTTTTTTTTCCAACCATGGCTTCCAGGACTAGTAACTCAAACCCAACTATTACAGGGCTTCCAGAGCGTTTGTCCAACTAGTGCTTCCAGGACTAGTAACTCAACCTCAGTTGTTTCCGGGATCCAAAGCATTTGTCCAACCAAGGATCCAGGACTAGCAACTCAACCCACATAGGGTTCTAGAGCGTTTTTCCAACCAAGGCTCCAAGACTAGTAACTCAACCCAACAGTTGTCTGTCGGGCTCCAGAGCGCTTATCCAACCAAGGCTTCCAGGACTAGTAATTAAACCCACGGTTGTCTGCCAGGCTCGAGAGGGTTTGTTCAACTAATGCTCCAAGAACTAATAACTCAACCCACAACTAAAGGAATCATGAGAATCAACCATAAAACAATCAATGGAAATAAACCCACAACACCATGGCTATCTAGGAAATGGAAAGACTAGGAAAATCCACATTCATATACCTGTTGATTTTTGTAGCATTGGAAAGTGCTCCAAATATCAAAATTTGTAAGGAGACTTGGACATCAATATTCCAAAGAACCCAGAAACCGTTTGTGGAAATTCGACCACTCGGTTTATGTTTTATTAAAATAATTAATTATTTTAATTGAGACCCTAAGTCTAAACTTAGGGAAATTAAATAATTAATGGGTATTAATAAAACATAGTGTGAATCTTCTGGAGAACGAAGATCGAGTCAAGTTTTAATCTTGGCCATTGATTAGACTTCTAATCTGGGTTGTTGATTCATCAATTAGAAGATTATAAAAGAAGGCTTGAGGGTCATTTGGAAAGTATTTCGGGCATACACTCAGTAACCCGAAGGAAGTCGATTCTGAAGGAATATAATTTGATTTAAGAGGGAGAGTTGCAAGGCAGAGTTGTAGGGAAGAATAAGCAGAGGGACTCATAAGTGAAAAAGGTCAAGGAGAGAAGGATGCAGAAGGCCAGAGAAGCCAAGGCAGAGTAGCAGCATAGAGAGCTCACGCAGAGTGATGCAGTCAGATGTAAGCACTGCTCAGAGAGACACGCAGAGGGACACAGACGGATGTTGTGGGTCTTTCGAGTGTCAGAAATTGTCTAAAGGGTTCAGAAGAATTTATCTTAGGTTTTTTCTAAAGAAGTCTACAAATCTTTTCCTTGTAAAGAATTTCACTGCTGAAGAATAATATATAAACCCTCATCTGACACACTAGTTTTCCCGCATTGGATTTTTTTGGAGACAATTGTCCAAAACTAAGTGTGTATATGTGATTGATTCTTATGCTTTGATTTTTTACTATTCCTTTATTTGTATATACTTGAGTGAATGCTACAGTAGTATTTATTACGAAATTTACTGGAAGAATTTTGTAAATAACTTATCGGAAATAATAAGTAGGAGAAATAAATATATCACTACAAAAATATTTTATGGATTGAAATTTTCACATGGTATCAGAGCAAAGATGAGTAACAGAAGCAGAGAAATGACGGTTGAACAGAGATCAGACGTTGCTGCAGTAGCAACTCGAAAGGGTTCACGCTCTCCAGAGAAGAAGGAAAACATGAAAGAATAGATGAATCATGATGTTTCTGTTTAAGCATCCAGATTGGAAGTATTTGCTTGTGTGTCAAGCTCTGCTTCTCCTAAGATCTGGTATATTGATAATGGGGATTTTGCTCACATGACGAGAGTACGAGAATGTTTGTCAAGCTACCAAGAAGAGAAGATGAACTTTAAAATCACCATGGGCAATAAGGCAAAATGTACCCCTATTGGAATAGGTATCGTAGTATTTCAAAAAAAATCTAGTAACATCTTCGAGCCACCAATGTGTTGCATGTGCCTGGTTTGGGGATGAACTTACTCTCTGTGTCATAGCTTCAAAACAAAGGCTATGATGTTTACTTCATTGGCAATATAGTATACGTCAAACACCAGAGTTGAAAGAAGAAGGCACAAATTGGAGTCTGGAGCAATATACTCTACAATTTACAGCTCGAATCCCCAATGGAACTAATAGGCAACAATGATGAGAAGGATTTCAATGAGATATGGAACAAGAGAATGGGGAACTTGCACCATGGGGCATTAAGGATTCTCAAGAAGACTGTCACAGGAGTTCCATAACTGAGCACTAAGTGAGACGATGTCTGCAGAGGGTGCGTATTGGGAAAGTATGCCAAGGCAACGTATCATAGAAGCAACAATAGGGCTAAGAGTGTGTTGGGCTTAATACACTCGGACATCAACAAACCAATGTCCATTAGAGCTCTTAGTGGTGTCGAATATTTTGTCACCTTTATTGATGACCATTCTAGGAAGACCTGGATCTACTTATGAAGACCAAAGAAGAAGTGTTTGATCGATTCAAGGAGTTTAAAGATCTGGTGGAAAATTTGATAGGAAAGCGGATCAAGACACTGTGATCAAAAAATTGTGGAGAATACATTAATAAAAACTTCACAGAATTCTGCACAAGGGAAGGCATCATAAGAGAGTGAATTTCTTCATATAATCTGAAGCATAATGGAATTGTACAGAGAAAGAATAAAAGTATTGTTGAGGATGCAGGGGCAATGATGTATGATCAAGACATGCCCAAATTTTTGTGGTTTGAAGCTTGTAATACAATTGTCTATGTATAGAATAGGATTCCTCATAACGCATTAGGTAAGATCACTCCATAAAGTGTCTTCAGTGGAAGCAAGCCTGAAGTGAGCCACTTTAGGATCTTTGGCAGTGCGACATATTTTCATGTGCCCGAAGAGAAGAGGAAGAAAATGGATAAGACTATAGAAAAGGGATATCTGGCGGGATATAGTGATAACACAAAGGCTTACCATATTTACATTCCTAAGAGCAGGAATATTTTAGTACGGTGGGATGTGAAGTTCATGGAGGAAAGAGCCTTCAGAAAATCCCGAGAGATGCCTTTTGCTATGCAGTCTGAGGAGGATCCGTTGGTCCAACCAAAACGACCTACAGAGGGTAATATGAGTGCCTCTCCAAGGCATGGGGATCCAATGGATACATCTCTCGAGGACTTGCAGGAAGGAGAGCAGGTGGATCCACACGATACTAGTGATAGGACGAGCAGGGAATTACGACAAATTATGAGGGACGCAGAAGAGTTTTTCAGAGCCCCCATAAATGAGAAGAGGCAACCTAGTTAACCTGAAAGTTACCAATATTTGGTAGCGTAGGTTGGGGAACCCTCTAGTTTTCGGGAGGCAGCTCAGCACCAGGTATGGGTTAATGTGATGGTGGAGGAATACAACTCCATCATGACGAATGATGTTTGGGAAGTGGTTCCCATGCCTCAGGACAAATCAATTGTAGTTTCGAGATGGATATACAAGATCAAATATGCTGCAGATGGCAGCATCGAGAAATTTAAAGCTAGGTTTGTGGCTAAGGGGTACGCTCATAAGGAAGGGATAGATTATGAAGAGACCTTCGCCCTAGTAGCTCGATATAATTCTATTATATCCGTGATATCCCTTGTTGCGCAAATGGGATGGGAGATTCACCAAATGGACGTCAAGACCACGTTCCCGAATAGGGTGATAGAAGAAGAAGTATATATTGAAAAACCAAAGGGCTTTGAGATGCATGATCAGAAAAATCATGTGTGTAGGCTCAAAAGGGCCTTGTATAGACTGAAGCAAGCCGCTAGAGCTTGGTATGGTCGAATTGACAACTACTTGCAGAAAATGGGATTTTTCAAGAGTGACACAGATCCCAATCTCTACTATCTGAGGGTAGGGGATGATCCTTTGATACTAGTGATGTATGTAGATGATATATTTCTAACAGGATCATCTAGGCTCATCAAGGATTGCAAGAAGAATTTAGCTACAAAATTTGACATGAAGGATCTAGGGTTGATGCATTATTTTCTAGGGTTGGAAGTTTGGCAGCAGAAGGGTGAGATCTTCCTTGGTCAAGGAAGATATACTACAGAATTTTTGAAAATATTTCAGATGGAGGGTTGTAGACCCATGGCTACTCCAATGATTAGAAATTGGACGAAAACTAACACGTCTGAAGATGATGAGGTTGATCTTACTTTGTATAAGTAGCTCATAGGTTCTCTGATGTATCTAGTAAACACGAGACCAGGCATCTGTTATGCTATCAATACTCACAGTCAGTTCATGGTGGAACCAAGGAGGGCTCATTAGGCAGCTGCCAAACATGTTCTCAAATATCTACAAGGAACAATCAAACTTGAACTGAAATACACTAGAGGCAATGACATCAGGTTGAGTGGGTTCACTGATGCAGATTGGGCTGGGAGCCCAGTAGATCAGAAAAGTACGAGTGGGTACTATTTCAGTGTTGGATCAGGAATGACCTCCTTGTGCAACAAACAACAAAAATCCGTGGCTCTGAGCTCTGTCGAAGCTGAATATATGGTAGCAAACACGACTTTGTGTGAGGTCATATGGCTTCAGAAATTACTTGTGAACTTACTCAAGGAGAAGATGGAGGCGGCCAACATTCTATGTGATAATCAGAGTTACATCAAGCTCTCTGAGAATCCCGTGTTTCATGATCGGTCGAAGCACATTGACATCAAGTGTCATTTCATCAGAGACAGTGTTCAAAGGGGAGCTGTACAATTTGAGTACACTCCTACAAGAGAACAAGTGGCAGATATCCTCACGAAAGCTCTGGGGAAGACTAATTTTGTCTATTTCAGAGAAAATATGGGGATGATCAAGAATCCATTTCAGTAGCAGGAATGGATAGGCTCAAGATTAAGAAGGAGCTGCAGTACGGATGAGGTAGTGACAGTGATAGTGTCATGGGAAGCAGTACAGAAGGCAACAACGCAATAGATGAGGGGCAACAGCCAGGCATCATCAGCACAAAGGATGCTTCAAGAACATTTTGCTAGAACACTTTCCTTGCTAAGAGGGAGTGTTGACTTTTGTAGCATCAGAAAGTGTTCCAAGTCTCAAAATTTGTAAGGAGGCTTGGACATCAATATTCCAAAGAACCCATAAACCATTTGTGGAAATTCCACTTGGTTTATATTTTATTGAACTAATTAATTATTTTAATTGAGACCCTAAGTCTAAACTTAGGGAAATTAAATAATTAATGGGTATTGATAAAACAAAGTGTGAATCTTCTAGAGAACAAAGATCGAGTCAAGTTTTAATCTTGGCCATGGATTAGACTTCTAATATGGGTCGTCAATTCGTCAATGAGAAGATTATAAAAGAAGGCTTGAGGGTCATTTGGAAAGTAAGTCAGACATACACTCAATAACCCGAAGGAATTCGATTATGAAGGAATAGAATTCGATTTCAGAGGGAGAGTTGCAGGGAAGAAGAAGCAGATGGAGTTAGCAGTGACAAAGGTCGAGGATTGAAGGACGCAGAAGGCTAGAGAAGCCATCACAAAGAGCCCACGTAGAGTGATGTAGTCTGACGCAGGAACTGCGCAGAGAGACACACATAGGGACGCAGAGGGAAGCTGTGGGTCTTCCGAGTGTTAGAAATTCTCTAGAGGGTTCAAGAGAAGTTATCTCAGGTATTTTCTAAAGAATTTTGCCAGTATTTTCCTTGTAAAGAATTTCATTGCTGAAGAATAATATATAAACCCTTATCTACTGCACTGGTTTTCCCGCATTGGGTTTTTCAGGGGACGGTTGTCCAAAAATAAGTGTGTATATGTGATTGATTCTTATGCTTGTATTTCTTACTATTCCTTTTTATGCACATACTTGAGTGAATGTTGCGGTAGTATTTATTTCGAAATTTACTGGAAGAATTATGTAAATAACTTATCAGAAATAATATGTAGGAGAAATAAATATATCACTGTAGAAATATTTTCTGGATTGAAATTTTCACACCACCATGCATGCCAAAGCTAGTGAGGAAAACATACATGCAACTTGGTACCTGCGAACAAACCCATTGTAGTTGTTGAGCCCGATGTCCACTTACGCTTTCCGGCTCTTCCTTTGTCGTCTTTCTCCAAATCACCAAGTATCCACACTCTCCAAGAGTGCTCCAAGAAACTCTAAGTATCCAAGAGTATGAGAGAGAGAGGGAGAGAATAATGAGAGAGCTCCAAAAATGCACTGACCAAAGGTTACCAACTGATTCTCAGAAGCCTTTTTATTAATGATGCCTCTATTTTCTTCATTTTTCATTATTTTCCTTCATTTTCCTCACACGTCGACTTGTGACATTTCACCTCCCTTTTCTCCTATTTTTCATTATTTTCATAAATAAATGCCAATTAATGCCACTTTTCCTTTCTAAAGCCTTTGCCTTTGCCAATTTCATTTAGCCATAATAAACCAAATGAACACTGCTAGGATGTTTTGCCCAACATTCAGCTTGGAATACATGTCCCATCAACCGTGGTTATTATTTTTAACTTTATTACTTGGAATTTTCACCAGGGTTGTTACATAATAGATAAAATATGCAGAAAAATAGAGAACAACGAAATAAAACTCACAAACCACAATTGACTCCAAAGATAACTTGGGAAACTCTTTCAGGACAAAACCCAACTAGAAGGTGAGGTTGCTTTGCCCTCTTTCTCTAAATGGAAAACGAATGCAAGTATAAAGGAGTGAGACTTGTGGCACATGGACTACTACAATATACAAACCCTCTATGTTTCCTCTCTCCCTATCCACTATCGACGACCCTGCTCATTTATGAAACAAAATGCACCCAAATATAATGAAACCCCTTTTCCTCCTAGTGGTTTGGTTGTAACACAACATGATAGCCTAATAGTGGTTAAGTTTGACTCTTTCAACTCTTAAATAGAGTTACAATATCAACTCTTCTAGAGTCTTCTTCATCATGATCACGTGGCTAGCCCCTTTTCCATGAATAATGGGAGCCGATATGGCATACTGTTGAATCATGGTGGTTAAAATAGGAAAGTCAACTTTCAAGTGACATAACTTACATACGAACTTTGATTGAAGCAATTCTTGTGCCGTTGGAAATGAATCTGTGTGTATAATAGCACTAGGGGGTGTGGCGCTTAGTTGACAAAGTTTAACCCCCCAAAAACGCCGTTAAATGGCTCAAATGACTTTTGGAAAGTTTCAAACCCCAACTCACCAAATTGAGGCATGTTGGTAAAAATAGTCCTCAAGAATTGATTCCTCTACTTTTTCTACTTTGAAAACATCAAAATGCAATCCAGATCAACCAATAAAATGTCAGGCAATCTTAAAAAAAACCAACAACAATTTTAAAAATGTTGAATAAATAAATTATACCCCTTATGAACTAACCAAATAATAACATTATAGCCTTAAGTAACCAAAGAACCATATTGCTACACACAACATACTCTTTCCCTACTATCGGTTAAGTTTGGCTCTTTCAACTCTTAAATAGAGTTACAATATCAACTCTTCTAGAGTCTTCTTCATCATGATCACGTGGCTAGCCCCTTTTCCATGAATAATGGGAGCCAATATGGCATACTCTTGAATCACGGTGGTTAAAATAGGAAGATCAACTTTCGAGTGACATAACTTACATACGAACTTCGATTGAAGCAATTCTTGTGCCATCGGAAATAAATCTGCGTGGATAATAACACTAGGGGGTGTGGCGCTTAGTTGACAAAGTTTAACCCCCCAAAAACACCGTTAAATAGCTCAAATGACTTTTGGAAAATTTAAAACCCCAACTCACCAAATTGAGCCCTGTTGGTAAAAGTAGTCCTCAAGAATTGATTCTTCCACTTTTTCTACTTTAAAAACATCAAAATCCAATCAATCAACCAATCAAATGTCATACTATCTTTAAAAAAACCAAAAACAATTTTAAAACATAGAATAAATAAATTATACCCCATATAAACTAACCAAATAATCACATTATCTCCTTAAGTAACCAAAGAATCATATTACTACACACAACATTCTCTTTCCCACGAGGGAAAAAATGAAAAAAAGAGAGTCCACATTACACCATTAACTTATATTATTTTAATTAAAAAGTTAAGTTTGCATAATTTTACCGACGAACCATGCCAACCATAGTGAGGTTTTAGTATGAGCCTCAAGTGTTTGGTGTGATAAGGTTCAAGTTTATTAACTTCAACCTATACTTTCAGAGGCAGGGAAATTTAAGCTGAGCCTCTGCCAAACGATTACAAGGTATGATGTCCAGAAAACCACAATTATTTTTTGGGTCGGTTGTATGAGGGCGGTTTTGACAAGAATCTGTATACCATGGCCGGGATTTATTTAAGTGATGTCCAATCTTATGCTTATTATGGTTAGGTTTTATATCAGGTTTTAGGGTTTTGGGGACAACGAAGCTCTGTTAGTTGAAGATGCCGGGGATGATTACTGTTGAAAGAATTTGTTGCGTGTCATCTGAACCTTTTTGGTTTTGAAGGAAGCAACGCTTCTGAGGCACTAATTGAACAAGGGTTACAGTGGCCCCAATTATTGCATGATTTATGCACTTTGTTTTTGTTGCAATGTGTTATTTCGATCTGGTATTAGCATTATGTTGTTGATTAATTTCGGAGCGGAGGGATTATAGAAACCAATTTCTAAGATATTTGGCAGGAATGCCAAGCGTATGAGGTGGTGTTTCTTAGGCTTTATGATTGCTAGGGTAATGTTGGGATTCTGTTTTATGCATAATGGTTGTAGGGGTAGATTACTAAATTGTTTGTAACGAAGCAAGTAGAGCGCGATATATGATTAATTCTTGCATAAACTCACATGAACCGATGTTTGATATGCAGCTTTACGTTGCAAAGCTCTGAGATTATCTGTGAGTTTGCTATCTGCATCCTTGAGCCAATTGGAGGTGCACGTCAAAACTAGTTTTAATATTTAATACCGAATGCACCATTTAGATTCTATGCTCTGTTTCACACATAAATATTGTTTTGATAATAGACATGTACCTCCAGGTCTCAAAGAGGAAGCCATTTCTTTGTACTCGAGATATGCATCCAGTTTTGCAACTTGGAGGTGTATATCAAACCTGGTTTGGATTTGTTTGGGCTAGTTTCCATATTCATTGGACCCAGTACACCATTTAGATTGAATGCACCGTTTTCCTTACAAATATACCTTTGAGAATATATATCTACCTCTAGGTTTTAAAACTCGAAGGTCATTTCTATGAAGAACTTGAGATGTTTGCAACTTGGAGGTGTACATCAAACCTGGATTTAGATGTGTCTTTGCTAGTGTTCATATTATCATGAACCTAATATACCAGTAGATTCAACACACTGTTTCCCAAACAAATATTGGTTTGGTAGTAGATATGTTTTTCACACAGATATTGGGTTTCACAATAGATTTCCACCTCCAGGTCTCAATGCTCAGAGGTCACTTCTGTCAACTTGAGATATGCATCCTCGAACTTTGCATCCTGGAGGTGCATATCAAACCTCTGGGTTTAGATGGGCCTGTGCTGGTGTCCATATTTAATGGACCAATTAGATCATTTGGATTCAATGCTTAGATCGTTACCCAAACACATACAAATAGTTGATGGATCCTGCGAGCTAACTACTCCCTGTACAATGGTAAAACAAGATTTGAGCCATTTTTACGCCAATGTACAATATTATGCTGGTTGCAACCGACGAACATGATATATTAGCTTATAGCAGTGAATCTATATAGCTTCAGAATAAAATTTTAAGGTTGGGGTTGCGTTCCTTAGTTTGGCCATTGCTGTGCAGTCTTTGATTATATGAGGTTTGAGTGATAAAAATATTGCGTTTTATGCACTCTGTCAGATTGCTTTCTTTGAGAGTCATTCGCTTGTTTAGCAATGGCTACGTATGGTAATGGTTTACAGTAACAATTGTGCTCAAATCTGGCCTTATCATGAAGCCTAACACAAGAATTATTTGCTGACATTGACTTTGATGTTTGAGTTGCATGTTTCTGAATGCTGTGAACTTTCATTTTTGAGGAGCTTCCCACTTGTAACAAAGGTTGTTGTAGATGTGTATTCTCTGATTGAATTTCCGAGTTTTTTTATGATTGTTGAAGATGAAAGATACAATTTTGAGATGTATTCCATGTGTCTTTATTTTATCTTTGGTCTTGTTCTGCTGGGTTGAAGGATGAATTGGTCTGTGGTGTGCTATGAGCCTTATATTGTGGGAGGGCCAAAATTGAGAATAGTTTCAAATTGCTAGTGTTTCTATAAGACCCTGCTTGATTGTCAGATATCTACCATTGGTTGAAGTTGAAAACATAGGTGTCTTAAAGAATCTCTCCATGCAATTAATGATTGAGGAGTATAAACTTAAATTTTTTGTTCAACTTTTTCTTATTGGGAAGAAAAACATTTTGTTGTTTATAGACCTATTTAATATTTATCAATGCACAAAGATAGTTGTATGTCTGATCTTTTTCCTTTCTTTTTGCAAATAAAAATTAAATAAAGTTCTTCATAATCCTAAAACAGTGTGCCATTTTAGATTTGTTTGTTTTTAACTGGAGACCATTTTGCGAGAAGATATGAAAATATATGATGTCTCTAGCTGTTGAAGTGAGGGCTCACTCTCTTTCATCTTTGTTTCATCTAAGCAGGCTGCTGTAATTGGAGCTGTTAATGATGACAGAAAAAGAAAAGAACGTTAAATTAAAATTTTGATCATTTATTGAGTCGGTATCTGTTATTTCACTGATTACTTTTCCAACGTCCCAGTGGAATGCTAAAGGCGCAATTGTTTGATAAAAATCACTCTGGTATTTCTAAAAGTTTCTTTAAAAAAAATCCAGTCACAACAAGCACAGACAGAATGGAATCAGGTTAAACCTAGGTGCTGCTTAGTTTGCTTAGTTTTCTTTTATTACACAAGAAATATTCACTGAAATGCTAAAAGCACAATTGTTTATCACAAAAATGATTTCTAAATGCTAAAGGCACAATTGCATTTCTAAAAGTTCCTTAAAAAAATGCAGCCACAGGAAGCACAGAGAGGATGGAATCAGATTAGACTCAGGAGCTGCTTATTTTTCTTTTTATTACACAAGACACATTTATCTCCAAACATGGGATGACATAAATCTTCCAGCTTCCCACGACGCCTTATTTACAAATAAACAAAAAAAATTGTTGTCTACTGGTTGGATGTCATGCTATACAATTTTAACAATGTTGAAAGATGAGAAATGATATATTAAAGTAGATTGCTGAAGACAATGTAAAATACTTCCTGGTAATTGGTTTTTAGTGTTTGAGGTTGTTTAATATCATACTTCATGGTAATTGATTTGTGTTTGAGGTCGTTTAGAGATTATATCCGTGCCATGAATTTCTATTAAAAAGTAGATAAAGGTTTTTGTTTTCCAAATTTATATATCCTGCTATACAATTTTAATACTGAGTTGGAAAAATACATGAAGTGTGATAGTTAAAAGGCAATGGAATATCCCGTGTTTTTCATGTTTGATGTTGTAATAATTTTTTTTTTGTTTGTCATTTAACCATTTATGTAAAAATTGAAATAAGGGAGCGTTTTTTTATTACATATTAAGAATGATTCCTTTATTTTACTTTTATCAGAAAATGAACACACATGGTTTCCCTCTTCAATAGATGATAAACCTATTAAGGTAGTATGCTTTATTGAATGACCTCTGATACCAAATGCCAAGTCAAATTTAAGTAATAAATTGGACTCAACAAATCAATTGCCATAAACATTTGTTGAAGAGAATTAAGAATGAAAATAAACAATACCAAACACAACATAGTACATGGAGATTTACCATGGAAACCCAATTGGCAAAGCTAACCAACCTTGTATGGACAATGAATGTATATATATGTTTTATCGTTGACCTGTTCCATTATAGCCCAAAAGTTATTTCCCAGAAAGAGACCATCTTATGACAGGTTGTCAGCGGCATGATTCCTTTCCTTGTAAATATGTGAGCATGAAAAAGATGTGAAAGTGTCAAAAATGTGATTGATCTCCTCAAGAATAGGTAGAAGATTTATATTCTTGCATGAAATAATGCCATTAAGCCAATTTATAGATAGCATGGAATCCTTAAAACGACCTCAACCACAAGAGGTAACCACCATTCAGCAAGAGGTAACCACTTGGCCCATTGTGTTTGTTTATCAGATACAAAACAATGAAGATATCCTTCCAAACATTTATTTACTATCTCAGTTTGACCATCAGATTGAGGATGATAAGATGAGCTATGAGCTAATTGAGTACCCAAACAAGAAAATAACTCCGTCCAAAAATTTCGAGTAAAAATGGGATCTCTGTCGCTCACAATAACCCTTGGGCTTCCATGTAGCTTTTGAATATTGTCCATAAATGTAGTAGCAACTGTACTTGCTTTAAATGGATGAGATAATGCACAAAAGTGTGCATACTTGGTAAGTCTATCAACTACCACCATGATGACACTCTTTCCTTCGGACTTAGGTAAACCTGTGATAAAATCCATTGAAATCTCCTCCCAACGTTGACTTGGAATGGATAAAGGTTGTAGAAGTACCAGGGTCTTAATTGTTTCCACTTTATTCTGCTGGCAAACCAAACATTCCGCCACAAACTTTTGAATATCAGATTTAGGGCCATCCCAAAAAATTTCTTTCTTCACCCTGTGGTAAGTTTTTAAAAATCCTGAGTGTCCTCCTAAAGGAGAAGTGTGCAATTCCAGAAGAATCTTTTGTTTTAGTTGGGAATTCTTACAAAGATATAAACGATCTTTGTACCATAATGAATCATTTTTCCAACTAAATGTATCAGATGTACTAAGATCTTGCTGCAACTTTTGAATGAGTGTCCATACATTTTTGTCCTTCTTCTATTCATCTCTTGCTTCGGTTATCCAATCTGGTTGGATAATAGAAATGGCACAAAGCAATGCTTCCACCTCTTCATTCTTTCTTGAGAGTGCATCTGCAACAACATTAAGCTTTCCTTTTTTGTAGATTATTTCAAAGTCATAACCCAACATCTTTGTGACCCATTTTTGCTGCTCTTCTGAAGATAGTCTTTGTTCCAAAAGTGTTTAAGACTATCATGATCAGTTTTTACCTTGAAGTGTCTTCCCATTAGGTAAGTTCGCCATTTCTTTAGTGCATGCAGTATTGTTAACATTTCCTTCTCATAAATAGGTTTCTGTAAATACTTTCCTTTGATTGGACGACTTTCAAAAGCAATGGGTCTTCCTTCCTGCATTAAAACCGCACCAATTTCATTTCCTGAGGCATCACATTCCACAATAAAGGTTTTTGTGAAGTCTGGCGTAGCTAAGACCGGTGCTAGGCACATTGCCTCTTTAAGATGTTCAAAGGCCTTAGTTGCTTCGGGAGTCCATGAAAATGCATCTTTCTTCAATAATGTTGTTAGAGGTGCTGCTATTCTCCCATAATTCTTAACAAACTTGCGATAATACCCTGTTAACCCGAGAAATCCTCGCAGCTGCTTTATGGTTGTGGGGACTTTCCATTCCTTAATGGCTTTAATTTTGTTAGGGTCTACTTTAACACCCTCGTGAGATACAATATGACCGAGATATTCCACCTCTTGTACTCCAAAGAAACATTTGGATTTTTTTGCATATAATTGTTTCTCCTGCAGTAGTTTGAGCACCCTGTCAACATGTTCAACATGATCTTTCCAAGACCTGCTGTAGATTAGTATATCATCAAAAAATACTAGCACAAATTTTCTAAGGAAGGGTTTGAAAATGGAATTCATCAACCCTTGAAATGTAGAAGGTGCATTGATAAGGCCAAAAGGCATGACCAAAAATTCATAATGACCCTCATGAGTTCGAAATACTATTTTTGGAATATCTTCAGTCTTCATTCTAATTTGATGATATCCTAAACGAAGATCCAACTTGGTAAAATAAATTGCTCCATGTAATTCATCCAATAATTCATCAATTACAGGAATGATAAATTTGTCTTTAATGGTGAGCTTATTGAGCTCCCTATAATCCGGACACATTCGCCATGATCCATCCTTCTTGTGTACCAATACTACAGGAGCAGAGAAAGAACTTTGACTAGGTTGAATTATACCCGCCTCTAACATTTCTGCAATCATACGTTCGATTTCGCTCTTTTGGAAGTAAGGATATCTATAAGGCCTGATGTTTGGAGGAACACTTCCTGGAATCAAATGAATAGCATGATCATGATCACGAATAGGTGGGAGTCCTTTGGGAGTTTCAAACACCTTGGAATGGTTGTCCAAGACTTGTTGGAGATCTGCAGAAATAGATGATTTTGATGTCGGAACTTCTAGTGAGCATAATTGTGCAATTACGCCTCGTTGTTCTTTCTTTAGAAGCTTTGTCATGACGTTAGAGCTTATTATCCTTCCCGGCTTCCCTTCAATACCACGTAATTTGACTTCCTTCCCTTCTGAAAAAAAATTCAAGAAAAGTTCTTGAAAATTAAAAGCTACCGTCCCCAAAGATTGTAACCATTGTACTCCTAGTACAACATCAGCACCTCCCATAGGAATGAAAAGCATTGGACTAGTCAATACATATTCCCCCATGGTTAGCTTGATATTATGGCATTTTCCAGAGCAATTTATAGTTCCTCCATTTGCAACCATCACTTGACATTCTGGTGCTGGGTATAGGAAACGATTTAATTCCTTGGCTACCTTACAATGAATAAAATTATGGGTGCTACCTGAATCAATCAACACTATTACCTTTTTCTTCTTGATTTGTCCTTCTATCTTGAGAGTTTGGGGAGTGGTAATTCCTGCCAGTGCATTACACGATATGGTCGGATTCATTTCTTCCTCTTCTAGGGTTGGTTCTTGATGTATATCCTCTTCTTGTTCATTTTCTTCTTCCTCTTCACAATCTATGTAAAATAATTTCTTCTTAGCACACTTATGACCTTTAGTGTATTTGCTATCACAACTGTAGCAAAGCTCTTTTGCTCTTTTTTCTTCCAATTGTTGTGGTGTCAACCTTGTAGGTTGTGGAAATCTAGACATAGCAACACTTCCTTCTTTATCGAATTGAGTGGTAGGCTTCCTTGTTGCCATAATTTTACATTCAACTTTTCTTGCCAGCCTGAATGCCTTCTCCAATGAATCAAGTTCCAGAACGCGAACTTCATGTTGGATGTTATCCTTTAAAGTGCCTATGAAGAGATCAATCCTGTGTTCCTCTGGAATATCAGTTACCCTTATATTCAATTTTTGGAAGTCCTCAATGTGCTACCCCACTAAACCCTTTTGTTTGAGATTTATCAATTGGCTAAAGGTGTTTCTCTTTGTATCCTCATAATGTGCTATCATTTCTTCCGTAAAAATTGACCAAGTGACAATATTTTTACGGGAGCAAAGCCATCGATACCATACAAATGCATTTTGTTATAAATGTAAAGTTGCGATGCGTACCTTTTGTGTGTTTTGCAGGTTATGGAGATCAAAATATTTTTCCATCTGTAGTATCCATGTTACAGGATCCTTTCCATAAAACTTCCTCATATCCATTTTTGGAATATGATGGTTCTTCTCGCCAACATTAGAGTTTATGAAATCATGATTAACATTTATTTTGTTCTCATCATGAGGTTCTTCTACTATCTTTTCACCATTAGGAAACATTTCTTGTATCAACTTGGTCAAACCTTCGATGTCTGCTTTTAGATCATTCTTCATGTTTTTCATGTTGTTTTCCATGTTGTCTTTCATGTCATCCATCTTAGCTTCCATGCCATCCATCTTAGCTTCCACGCCTTTCTTCAAACCATCCATCTTCTCTTCCATGCCTTTCTTCAAAACTTCCATTTCATTTTTTGTTGCTCTTTGCGAAAGTGAAATTTGTTGCACTTGCTCTTGTAATTTTGATAGATCATGTTGCAATTCTTCATCTTCATGAGTCATAGTAGACCCTTCTGAAGGCTTAATGGGTGTTGAATTATTTTTACGGGGCATCTTTTAGAACCCAACACTGATATCTATTATACAATATGCCCTTGGAATCAATTCAAATTGATTCTTCAAACAAGACTTATGCAATTCGGAAAAAAAAATATACACATTTTTCTTGCTTTTGAGGAGCTCAATATTGAAATTGGATTATCTCTGTGATTGCAACACTTCAATATCTGAATTTCGGTATGGACGTAGCCCTTTGAATTCTGTGATAGCCCTTTGGATTATATTTCAAATGCCACAGGTCTGACCCGATTTGGATTCTCCAAGACAAATTTGTGTCCAATCTCCCACAATGACCTAATTCTGGACTGGTTCAGTAGAGCGAACTTGTACGAATTGCCACGTGTCACTGTTTTGTCCTTTGTCTCTGAAATTGATAGCGAAGAAACTTCAGTCTGTGTACTTGCGACCACTTTTTACGGCACTTCAATCCAATGCCCAGAGAGAGAGAGTTATTGAAGTTTTCCCACGATCACCTCTTTGAGATGAAATTCAGGAGCCTGAAAAAGCACTACCTTCCACAGATCATATCTCCAAAAATATTGCGAACCAAGCTCTGAAATTTTTTGACGAATTTCCTCAGGATTTTAGCTTCGCACCATACAAATTTCAGATTCTGAACCTTCGTAGAAAAAAATTTATAGCGAAAATTCCACGATGACCTGTTTAGGAGCTTGAAAAAATACCTAACTTCCACAGATGATATCTCCGAAAATATTGCGAACCAAGCTCTAAAATTTTTAGAAAATATTCCTCAGGATTTCAGCTTCGCACCCTAAAAATTTCAGCTTCTGAAACTTCGTAGAAACAAAGTTATAGCGAAAATTCCACGATGACCTGTTTGGAGCAGCGAAACCCTAGAATCCAAAGCTCTGATACCAAATGTTGTGTAACCAGCTCCAAAAATAGAAGAAAAGAGATAGAAACGCCTTATAAATAAGCCACTTCGAGGGGGCAACCTCCAATACATTACATAAATGAAAAATTCTTGGATGATACAATTTACAAAACCTCCTTTCTATATATAGGAGTCCATGAGGCCATAATGTAATCCTAGTGGGCCACAATGTAATCCTAGCCGACCTAACAATAATAATTTAAGGGCACAATAATAATAAAATGGGGGTTACAAGGGTACAATAATAACAATAAGGGGGTTACACTAACAACAATAAGGGACTGTACTAGTAATATAAGGACCTAACATTGAAATATTTGTTTGCGATTGTTTGACCTTCTTAACTAATCTTCTAGTGAACACGGGGCAATATATTTTTGAAAAAACACATATGACTAGAGACTATTCGAAGAAATCAGGCACCAACCACATCTGGTAGCCAAAGCTTTTGAGAAATGGAATAAATTCTTCAAGCCCCAACCTCCTAATGCTTTTGGTTTGGTAATGGAATCCCAACTGACCTAACACAACACCCCCTTCTCTTGATTCCCTGCCCAAAGAAAGAAAGAACTTCAAATCTTGTTCAAGATACCCTTGGGAATCCATGCCAAGGAGGCTCAATAAACCAAAATGGCCTCTAAAACCGATTTGATGAGAACTAGACGTCCAACTCTAGACAACCATCTTTGGCACCAACATTGTAGTTGTTTATCCACCTTTGCAATGAGCCACAACTAATCCACATTGGTGTAACAATGTGGTTTTAGTTGGAAACCCAAATATTTTAAACCCTGATCCAATGACTTAGATTCATAAGGAAGGAGTTGGGTCATATGATGAATCTCGACATCAGATATATGATGATGAGAAATGTAGGGTTTTTGTGAGTTTATTGACATACTAGTGGCACACCCAAACAACGAAAGAATCTTCATCAACACTGATAAATTCCTAACCTCACCATTGCAAAAAATAAGAATATCATCAACAAATAACAAATGGGTGATGGCCAGGTTCCAAACAATTAGTAAGTCATGAAAAGCCTCACGTCTCTTAGCATCCAAGATGAGGCGACTCAATCCCTCCATTACCAATACAAAGAGAAGAGTAGAAAGAGAGAAACCTTGATGAAGCCCTTTTTGTACATTGAAAAAGGGGGGAAGCATAACCATTTATTAACACTGCGAATGATACATACTGAATACAACTCATAATCCAGTTGGTAAAATCAAGACAGAATCCCAAATGAGTGAGGAGTTTGATGTAGATTCAATTTAATTTGTCATAGGTCTTGGATAAATAAATCTTGATGATAGCCCCTTTCAAATTTTGTTTTTTGATGTTGAGTAATCCTTCTTGAGTCACACTGGTGGCTTCATGAATTTGTCTACCCTAAAAGAAAGAAAACTACTTTGAGGATATGAATCTAGAAAGGATGGGCTTTAGCATGGAAGCAATTAACTTGGCAATAACCTTGTAGATGGCATTGCATAGGGAGATAGGCCAAAAATCTAAGAAAGAGAGGGGATGGATGGCTTTAGGAATAAGAGGAATGAAAGTGGAATTAAACGCTAGATAGACAAGACCTTCCTTCCTGGATTCTTCAATTACTTAAAAAATTAGGACCTGTTATATCATAAAGCTCTAGAAAAAATTCGACACCCCAATCACTTGGCCTAGGACTTTTATCTCTTTGAAAGTTGCGCAACACCATTTTGAACTCCTCCACTAACACCTCCTCCATAATAAGCTACACTCCTCATCACCCACCATACGAGGGAAATACTGAGCAATTTGGATAACTTAAACAATTGAAATTTTTGGAGGAGCTTTGAAAAGATCTTCGAAATTCTTTCTACCTAGGTTTGTTAATCCATTGAAGGAGGAAACCTCTACACCATTATCATCTTGTAAGCTCCAAATAGTATTCACCGTTTTCTAGCCTTTTGCATAAGCCTGGAAAAATTTCGTATTCTCGTCACTGCTTTTGAGCCATATGGCTCTACTTTCTCGTTGCCATTCCTCCTCCCTTGTAGTTAGAAGCGTGGTCTTTCCTTTTTCCAAACTTATGCGCAAATCACAAGACTCTTGGGAAGAGAAACCTTCCCCCACAGAGGATGTGATAAATATAAGTTTCCTTTCTATCACTTCCAACCCTTTGAGCACCGTTGGTTTCTTCCTTTTATCCCACTCCTTAGTCATATGTTTGATTCCTTTAAGATTAGCTTCAAAATGAGCAACGATTGATACTTCCATCTAGGGAGAAAAAGGGGTCTAGTGGGTCTTAACCAAAGATATGAACTCCTCTTCTTTTAACCATGGTGAATTCAACTTAAAAGGTCTGATTGGTATCTTGGGGGCCCCTCTAATCTCTAGAAAAATGGGGGAATGGTCTGAGATACCACCCACACCAATCCATTGTTTAACCATAGGGAAAGAGTTTATAAGGGTCTCAACAAGGAGAAACATGTCAATTCTATTGGCAATCCAATCATCCCTCGAATCTATGTTCCTCCAAGTAGGAGACATATTGACAGGTTCCACATCCACCACCATACTACCAACAAGCCTGTTAGCTCCCCGTAACTTTCTAGATTGATTGAGATACAAAGGTACAGGGTAACATCAAACCAAGCTTTGGAATCCTAGGACTTAGCCTTCCTGGATTCGGAGAGGGATCTCTCTAGTAGGTGCAAAGATGTGAACTTGTTTGCTGATTAGGGTTGATTTTAAGGTAATTCAATAGAGTATAACCAGTGAAGTATTGGTAAGTCCATATTTTCTGAGTACAACTTGAGATATTGTCTTTGAATGTCCTTGATAAGTTTGCTAATTAAAGATTGAGCTAGAGAAGTCTATGGTTAGCCCTGTCCTCTGGTTTCTTCTCCAACAGTTGCTTTGAAAATTTCTCTTAAGAGTATGTTGAAAGCAGGCTAGTTTTAAAGTACTTACCTGATCTTAGACTACTTTTTGTGTTTATCCTGAATGTTTTCCTTTTGAATATGTTGAAAGCAGGCTAAGTTAAAAGTCTTTACTTGATCTTAAGCTATTCTATGTTTCTAAATGTTTTATTTTGAAAGTACATCGAAAGAAGACTAGTTTCAAAGTACTTACCTGATCTTAGATTACTTTTGTGTCTCTCCCTTAAGCGCATGCCAAAAGCAGTATTGTTTCAAAGTACTTACTTGATCTTAGGCTGCTCTTTGTTTCTTCATCTATTTGATTTCCCTCACTCCATTTCTTAGTGTTTCATTCCATAAAATCAACTTAAAGAGATCCTTTGACATAGATGACTTGCCCCATGGACCACTCTTGAATCTTGTTGTTTCAATTAAACCCTATTATGACTCCATAGCCCAATGGATTGATGCTGCTCCTTGCCTATCTTTTCAGCTGAAACATTCTTTCAGCTACTCACACCTTCACCCTTCATATAGACTTCCTTCACCTTCATTATATCCTTGCCCAACCAAAACAAACAAAAAAATCTGTTCTTCATAACTAGCCTAAAATCATACTTGAAGCCTTAAAAATCATATCTTTGAACACATACATAGAGAGATCCCTCTCTGAATCTAGGATGGCTAGGTCCTCAGATTCCAAAGCGGTTTTGATGTAGGCTCTGCAGCGTTTGTACTTGCTAATCTTGCAAACTACAGAGCTCCAACAAAGCCTACTTATGAATAAGTCCACTAGAGGACATGGCCTAGCGCTGGGACCCCATGATTCATAAGTACCCAACGAGAAATTTAAATCACCACCGATGATGACATTGTTTGATCGAAAAATATATATATATATATTTAAAGTTGATTCCCAGAATTCAATATGATTTATATAAGGACCATATATGTTGATAAGGGAAAGAGGTTGACCTAGAACCATAGAAGAAACCTCAATCCCCAAAACAGACTCCATGCTCCAAGTGTTTGTAACAAGATTATGACGAGGGTTCTAACCCACCTATAAGCTCCCCTAAACGACTCGAGGCATCTGGTGAGCCCTGGTATTGCACCAAGAGTGCTGCAACTCCTAGGGGCTGCCCTACTTTACTTTAGCAACTCGGGGTTTGTACAAACTTAGAGGTGACCGTGCTATATACACAACAGATGCATTATGCTCATGTCATCCTCTTCTGCTTTATGAAGGGGTGCTATTTCTTGAACTATGATAAGAACTGGAAAGTAAATTGCTGGAAGGAATTGATAGGAATGAAACTAAATTAAATTGCAGAAAGGAAATGACAAAAAGGAAACTAATTTAATCTGCAAAAATGAAATGACTGAAAAGAAACTAAACTAAGTTGCACCTAGCTAGGCCAATCGACTAAACACACCCTACTTATCCTTTGATATATTTACCACACTATCATGCTTCTAACCATGCAAATATTCATGATAAACTAAACTTGACAAAGTGTGGCTTGCAGTTTGGAGGAAAACGGGCTAAAGGTGCTAACGGAGGGCTCACCACATGAAACAAGGCTAAGAGGTGGAAAGAGGGGGTTTAAACCTTATTAAAACTTTATTATAGAGCAAAAATGCTTTGGAGCAGAATGATTTGAAAAGTGTGATTGCGGAGTTGCGATGGAGGGACGAAGGTGCAATATGCGATATTTGATATGTGATATCACAATCGCAATATTGCAAAGTTGGAGGAGTAGCGGAAGTGATGTTCGGGAGCGGGGGCGAAATGCGAAATGCGATGGGATAGAAGTTGCGATGTGCGATATGTGATAACACAATTCACAATATCGCGAAGCTGGAGGAGTAGCAGAAGTGTTGTTTGGGAGCGGAAGCGAAATGCGAAATGCGACGAGATGACGTGGAGGTAGGGCCGGTGGCAGAGTATGACAACGATATCACAATCGGCGTTGAGAGCGGTAAGTGTTAACGGGAACCAAGTAAAAACTGTGATTTGCGATGTGGTAGAGTATAGAGAATATCGCAATCGGCATTGGGAGCGGTAAGTGTTAACGGGAACCAAATAAAAACTGCGATATGCGATGAGTCAGATGACGTGGAGGTGGGACTGGTGGCGGAGCGCAATACTAATATTTCAATCGGCATACAAGAGCGTAAGTGTTAACAAGGAGCGGATGGAGAGTGAAAAATGCGATTTGCGAAAAGGCCAAAGGTTGCAATCTGCGATATGCGATATCACAATATCGCGCGGTTGGAGGAGTGGCGGAAGTGTTGTTCAGGAGAGAGTTGCGATATGCGATGGAGTGAAGTACGGTAGCGGGAAGTTCAAGGAGCAAGGGTGGAGGTCAAATTCCAATGGTTTTCAAGCGTTTTGCGTTAAAAATGGTAATGCAACTTTACTTTTAATCTCAGAAACAGTGAACAGAAATAAGTTTTTGGGTCTGTGGGAAGGTTTGCCCTCCTCGAGCTTTATTTACAGAGATCAGAAGGGGGTCTTGATCCACAAATTTTTTGGTTTTTCTCCTCTATTCTATTACTCACAAGAAAATGAAACCTATAGCAGTAGACTGAAAGAAAAACTAAACAACAACTTGAAACATAAACGAAATTATCAGAAGCGGAACTAATGAAATGATAGAAAGCAGAGAAAAAATACAACAGAGAGGCTGAGGCACATGGATTGGGCCCTAACCCACAAGCCTAGCTCTCTGAAACTTAAATCAGTAAAATGAAATCAGTCTGCTCATTTCATAAAAGAATAGCCTCATACATTTCTGAAATTTTTATCATTGACTAAAATAATAAAAATCTCAATATGTTGCAACAAGGTTTCGACACTTCCTAGCTCTAGCTTTGCTCTATTTATTCTATAGGGCAGCTACCAACAGTTCCCTAGAAAATAGTGATTGAGTCCACTTGACTCCAAGTAAACAAAGATTGGGTGCACTCCTCTTTGAGTTGCTTGGCTGCCTCTAGAATTCGAATTGCTGGAGAAAATCCTTGGGGATCCTTTGGCTGCATTTGGAATTCGAATTTCTGGAGAGAATCTTTAGGATCCTTTGGCTATCTTTGAGAGTTAAGGAGGGTGGACAATCCTCCAATAATTTCTCCTTGTTGTCTCCTCCAAGTCTTTATGATAAAATTCTTATAAAAATGCTAATAATTCATGATTTTCTGCACTCAACCTCATATTAGGCACTCAAAGTATGTTAGCCTTAATTACCACCTATACTAGCATCATAAAACCAAATAATAATAAAAATACAAGAAAAAGAGATCTAAGAAGGTAAAAATGTGACCATTAACCCCTCCAAATATGTCTAATGATGGAGTTCATCATCACCCCCCTATTGAATGGTTGCTCATCCTCTGAGCAACTAATCATCCTTCTGCATTTCCTTCAAGGCTTTGACCACCCCCCTGATTTCTCGAGGAAGAAGTGTGGGAGTTTCCCCAATGGGGTAAAAACCATTATTCTTTTTTTGCATTCTCCCATTCTCTATCTTGTGCATCTGTGTCATTTTTATCATTTGGCCTCAGCAGCAAAGTTGGGTTGAGCTTTAGTCCCAACCATTGGATCTTTTTGGCCTGCATGGCCTTCTTGTATAATGGTTCCCTTTCCAATGCACCCCTCAGCCTTTTTGGAGTATGGTACTCCCTGTTCTTGAGGCTGTGAGGGAGGTTGTTCCATCTCCTTTGGCTGGCCATAATGCACTCATCTTCTATCTGCCTAGAAACATCATCAAAGTGGCTTATTACCTTTGTTTGATTATGAAGGTAGCTTTCAACTAGTGCAGGGTCCCTTTCAATCTCTCTATGGTTAAGGATTACTCCTCTTGGGCTGAAAAATTTTGGTCTGATATATAAGGGTTCTCTATTTCTTCTTCCCATGACCCTCTATATCTCTTTTGCTCTATTGTCCTCATTCATCATCCAAGATACTAGAGCCATCAACTGCATATCCTCCATTTTAGGATAGGGGTCCCAAGTATCCATATTTGTTAGCACAAGGATCTGCCATCTTTTTCTGATCAACCATGTTAGCTTGCTTGTAGAAATCCATGAATTGCCTACAATCTTGAAAAGGTAGTGATCCATGGGAGGCTAGAGTTTTTATTTGAAATAAGAGCCATTGCTCCTTGAGGTACACAACATATGAGTTAGAAGGGAATATGTGTTGAAGGGCTTCTATGCATAAGTCTGCCATGGTTGTTACTTGCTACCTTTTTTGCTGCAATTGCTCCTTCAGTGCTACATTCTCTGCCTGTGCCTTCTGCAGCTGCTCCTTCAGAACTGTTTTTTCGATTCTTTCCTCCTCCCTTGGTGATTCTTCAATGATAATCGAGCTCATGGGAGGAGTCTATGGCTCTCTCTGACTTATCCTCTGACTCTTGTCAGCTCTGAAATACATAGAGGTCTGCCTTTTTCTCTCTGTGCTCAGAGGAGCTAAGGTGGCAACTACCTCTTTTTCTTGAGGGGATGTGGTGATGTGCTGTGAGTCTGCTTCTTGCTCACTTTCTGCTACCTCTATGACTTCTATTGCCATCTCTTCCGTTTTTCCTTGGCCCTTTGTCTCTTCCTCTTCTTCTTCCGGTTCTTCTTGTTCCTCTTCTAGTTCTTCTTCTTCTTTTGGTTCTTCTTCCTCTGCTGGTTCTTCTTCTTATTCTGGTTCTTCTTCTGGTTCCTCTTCTTCTTCCTTAAGGCTAGAAGTGGAATTGTTCCTTTTTTGGGTTGGTTGCTATAAAAGCTTCCCTGCTCATATTTACAAAAGAGGACCAAGCCATGGGTAGGGTGGTGTTGTTCTACTGCTGTTGTTCCATGCTATCCCAAAATACGTCGTTGAAGCTCACTGTTGCTGTGCTGCAGGCTTCCTTTGGTCTTTCTCCCTTTAAAAATTTCAATTCACTGGTTTGGATGAGATGGGCCCTCTTTATTTTTAGATTGCACAGCTATTTTTTAATTTTTTTAAAGTGCTTATGTAATGCGACTCAGCTCCAGTTCCTGTTGTAGACAGTTGGACCCTCTTCTTGTTAACTGGCTGATACTGCGTGTCTCCTCCTCTCGTCCTCCTCCACTCCAAATGATTTAATTTTTTTTTTGTTGGCCTAGGTGGCATGTCCTTCTAGTTTTTCAGTCATACTTCACGGTGGTGGCCAAGTTAACTGGACATCTTTCTGCCTCTTAAAATCTTAGTCTGCAAATTTAATTATTTTTGTCCATTATAAATGCATAGCGAGGGGTGAGGGGCTATACCTGAGCTTACTAGTTGCTGTCAAGGCGTTTGCAGGAGCTATAATTTGGAGACAAACCTCTTATATGCTGTGTTCTTCCTTATTATCATGTTTTCTGAGTGAGCAGCTTGCTCAATGAGAAATTCTCTGAGTGAGCTGTTGATCTTTATTGATGCTCCTTCCGATTGTAGATGCTGTGTGGGGGTGCTCCAGATGCCAGGGGTGGCACTCTTGTCTTTCCCGGGGTCTGCTTTATCAGCTCCTCTCTTTGTTTTTTCTTGCTATTTATGAACAAATTTTTGTGCTGTAGGAATTCCCTGATGTCTGTAGTAGTCTGTCTTTTGCTTTCCTTGCTACATTGTACTCAGGAATGGAGGAATGTGGTGTATGGAGGTGATGGAGGAAGTTATGAAAATGAATGGAGTGAATGATGGTGTTATCACAAAATTTCACTTGATTCGCTGCTAATCAGACAACTCTATGTAACTGTTTCAAACTAGTTTGTGACTGAAGCTTAGCCTCTTCAGTTTGAGAGGGCTCTCTCAAAGGGGTTTATGATATTAGATAATGATAAAACTAGATGGCTAACTCTATTTGAAAAGTAATTTGATTTTGATGTATGTAGGTTGAAAATAATACAGGTCTACAACCATTGGGCTTATGGAGTCAACAAATCAGTAAATTCAGTGAGCAAGCTTCCCTGGCATGGAAGCTAAGGCAGATAAGAGTTTTTAACAAAGGAAAATCACACATAGAACATAGGGAAACACAATTATTTCATAAATAAAGGAAGTCAGAGCATAAACATATGAATTCTGAGTAATAAAGATGAAATCCTGCAAGTGGTACACATAAAAATATAGATCATAAAGGCATTAAAAACTCTATGATAATGTTAGGTCTGTCAAGAAGTCTCTATCTTACTGATATAAGACAAATTACATAAAGCAACAATAGTGCAAAAAATCTCCAACCCTTTACAACTTCGATAATCTACCTTTAAATAGACCTTCTTACATTAGAGATGATCTGCCCCTTGGCATAGATTCATCGAATTCTTCTAATGACACCTTACATAACAGAAAAGCATATCTTTTAATCAGAAAATGACAGTTATACTCTAAAACATTGATTTTCCTAATATGAATCAAACTCCTATTTATTACATCAAACTACCTTATCTCTTAAAACAGTTAGATATATGACAACTAAGCCTCACATGTTCGAATAAGCTATGACATAGCTGGTCACTACTTGACATTTTAAATATCCTTCTCAACATATGGAAACAAACCCTATTTTTCAGGAAAACAAAACCCTATCTTCAACAAAACCTTCAGCTGATGAGTTGTCTTCATTGCATGGTCTTCAAGTCATGGATGTTTACTGGAAAGGTCCCTTGACCTGTTGGATGTGTCCACCTATCCAAAATTGCTCTTAAACTGCTCAGAAACCTTCAAAGATAGCTCGCTATGAAAACATGGTAATTTCGTAGCGTTCAAAAAATGACTTTTTTTTTCACTCAAAATTTCTACTTCTTTACTCTTGCATGGTGTCCATCATGACATGACACCTCATCATCACCATTCTCCCCTCTTGAAAGCTGCAAAAAGTGGTTTTAAAGGAAAAAATACAGCTACAAAATTTTTTGTAGCGTTTTCCTGGCTTCAAGCCTAGGAAACACTACGAAACTGTGGAAAACTGTGAAATTTCCATATTTTGACCCTGTCTCAAAAAAGTAACCTCCAACTGTATAAAATTGGACTTAAACATTTAACCTCTTAAAACATAATCAAACTCAACTTAAGATCCTTGAGGTGTTTCCTCTTCATTAATGATGAGTTGAACTATGGATTCCTGTAATATCCCAAAATTGGGATTTTCTACAACAACTGGAATATCTTAAGATATTCCAAATTTGGAGCTTCAAAAAATCATGAGCATGGTAATGTAGAGCAGCTCATTATATCTAAAAGAACATCTCACCAGCAGATGTAAGAACCTCAACAAAAATATGGCCTATATTCTCCTTCCTGGGTCGGGAAATGCAGCAATATAGGGCATAAAATAGATGTCTTCAGAAAATAACGCTATATAAGTGAGGAATGGGACTTGGATCCATTATAATACATCATATAAAACTCACATGTATAATTAGAGGTGAAACAAATCACTCTAGCCAACATAAACAGATCTCCCCAAGTCACTATGCCTCAAATAAGCCCAAACCCCACAACCTATCTCATGTAGAAAGTACTGAAGCAAGAAAAAAATTATTCTTATGAGGGTTTATGTAGAAAATAATGAGAAAAAATATATCTAGAGTATACAATGCATCAATGGCTGAGAAAATGGAGATCCCTCCCTTTTTATACAAAAATAAGATCAACGTGGCAAGGGTTTCATGAGAGACACATGTACAAAGAGCAGATTTGCAGATATGGATCTGAAAAATACAGTTTTACTGCAGCACTGAATAAATGTGACTGAAATATACAAGTGACAAAAGAAGAATGAAGTACAAAGCTTTCTGGGAGAAGGGTTGGCTCTTTCTCCAAGGAATGAGCTCACAAGCAAGGGTTCACACCCTGCTGTTGCAACTCTGGAAAAAATGACACAGTTTCCCCAGTAAACTGTGCTGTAATGGATGGAAACTGAGTTGGACTTATTCCAAGATGTGAAATGTGCTCCGGAACCTCCTATACAGATCTTGCAAAGAAAGGGGATAAGCCCAAGATTTGGTGTTGTAAATCTCCCACTGCAACAACCAGCAACACAATGTTTCCTGCTATAGGAATAAAGTTGTAGCTGTAGGAAGTGCTAGGCCTCAAGCTCGGATATGGGAAAATGAAGAAAAAAACTCCTCCAAGTGATATCTCAATGAAGGAGAAGGAATTCCCTAAGCAGGAATGCCTTGTGGTGAACAACACTGCATACTCAACTCAACAGCTGAAGAACGCTCAAGTGTCTAAGCAGACATGAAAATGTAATCCATTATAAATTTTGTGAGCCTCCTCACCTTGGGTCCCACCTATTAGGGTTTCCAACACCATGTGAATACTTTCCCTCCAAAACTGCGCTGTCTTCTCAAGCAAGCCACACCCTCTTAGGCAGCGCAGTTGACTTGGTCAACTTGACTGAATCAACATGATTCTTTTCCTGTTCACACATGGGAAGTGCAAAATCCAGCCACCAAGTTATCCCCTTTTCATACCAAGAGGGATTTTATGTCAATACAAGTTAAATATGGGTCCTTTTCCCATTTATTCATCTTCTAGGTGCAAAATTCAAAATCTAATATTCCTATTAGCTACATGCTAATTTTAGGAATATTACAGTCCCCCCCTCTCAAATATTTCTTGTCCTCAAGCAAGTGCAAGGATAGACTGAGTTATGTCTCCTCCTCTCCCTATAGCATCCATGTATGATGATCTCCTCCAAGTAAAGAGATGTTGTCTCAACAATGAATCCTCATAGTGCCTCTCTCAAGCTAACAAATTAGCATTTGGTGGACACCCCAAATGGCTATCATCATGCAGAAGTAGCATACTCAAGGAGACAAATATGTGCTGTCTAGAGGTCCTCTCAAGGCATGGAGTATGAAATGCATGGGAAATCCTCATTCCCAAGTGAAACCTCCAACCCCAAGTTATCATCCATATGAAATGAGTCACCCTCCAGCATGGCAACTCATGAAGAATCTCCTCCACCTTTGGCTCCTAAAGTGTAGGTGGGCTGAATAAATGAACATGATAGGAAAGGGGGCCTATCCCACGCTGCCCTCCTCTCCACTTATGATAAGTGTAGAGGGCATGCTGATCTTGGGCTGCAACATGATTGCCCTCCAATGGCAAGAAGAAGATTGAGTCTCCAAGGACCCTTCCTCCAAAGTCATGAACCATGCCAACCCAAACCATTCCATACAAGATGAATGGCACATCATCACCATATGGCATCCAAATCAGAAAATGGCTGAAGGTTATGTGCAAGTTTGGATGATACACATGGTCTCTTTGGTGGATACAACGCAGTCCTTTCAACTGCTGATTTAGAGCATTAAGTGGCAAGTTGTTCTTCAAAGAATTTGCAGCCATGCATGTTAGCCCATCTACTATGGAGTAGTAAGAAGCAATATATACCAGCTGTGTACAATCAAAGCAATACAACACTTGCCCAAAGTCATGCAGAGATGGGTTATCAACATTACAAAATTTGGCCCTAAAGTGACCATGAAACCCAGAAATAATCTTTCTCTCTTGTGGAGCAATGCACTGTTTACATATGGTGAGAAAATACAAATACTCAATAGAGTAATCAACAAGCACATAAATGTATTTCTTACCATGCACCATGTGTGAGCTGAAGGTGAGGTCCATGAGTGAGTCCTCCCATGAGAATCTCCTCATAAAAATCTGCCAGAGGAGAGGGTGCATACTCCCTTTGCAACACTCCATCAATAGAAACATGCTCTCAAGTGACAGCGCTGTAGGCCTTAGTAAAAAGGCTCTTGTCACTCCATGACTTCTCCCTTTGACATTCCACATGCCAAAGCCATCCACCATCATGCTGCTATGTGAGAAGATCTTCTTCCGACATGGAAACTTCTCATAATCATCCAATGCTGAAGGGTAGCCTCCTTTCACCATGAATGTGCCTTCCTCCTCTCCGAAAATATCATGAAAAGTATGGGAAAATTTCTGCCCATACTCCCCCAAGAGAAGCCACAACAAGAGTGACTCTTGCTGCCCCCTCACATCTCCATCACACAAACCATGAAGTGAAATTATGTTGATTGATGTGAAAAGGATCAAATCAACATGATAGACCCAACCTCTAGGCTACCATATGATGCTAGTGTCCTGCAAGTTGTCTTCCACCCTCATACCCTTAGGAGAAGGATATGCCTCATGATGGCCAAACTCTCTCAAGAGTAGCCAGCGCAACTTTGCTTCTTGTTGCCCTATGTCATAGATCTGCAAGTGGCTCACCAACCTCTTGCTCTCCATCCACCTCCATTCATCCAAATGTGGATGCCTCCAATCATTCCCTCCTTGGGTATCTTCCCAATGAAGACTACCACTCTCCCAAAGCAAGTATTCCTCCTTACACCTCATGGGAAGTTGAGATGTAACCCCTTGGAGATCTTTCATAAAAGACCTCTCATCAACCAATCTCTTGAATCCACAAGAATCCAAGTGTGCTGAAGGCCAAACACCAATAGGAAGTGACTCAAAATTCACCATGCCTCCCCCAATATTGCACCCTAAACCCTTATGCTGCATGCAACTCAATAAGGGTGCAAAGGAATGGATGTCCATCCCATCTTGGATCAATCCTATGTTGCACAACGCTGTGCAAGCTTGTTGCTCCCCCACAACAATGTGTTTTGATCCTGGGCCATGTGAGGACAAATTTCCAAAGCTTCCCATAAGATTTTATGAAATGATCAGAAATGGAAATAAATTCATACCTTTGTGAGTCTTGGGAACCTCTTGTAGGGCTGCAAGAGCTCCTCTTTGCAATGTGTTTGCTGATCCAACTTCTGCTACAGATGGTTGCCCCTCCATGATGGTGACAACGCTGGTACAAGGCTCCTCAAATGGAGAAGAGGTCTCCTCCTCCTCTGATCTTCTACTGCAAAATATCCTGATTACTTGATGAGTGAAATCAACAAAAGTAGGTACTCTTGCATGACTTCCATGGCTGAACTACCAAGAGCTTGCCTTGCCCTTCAAGTGCAGCGCTGAGATCTTCATAGCCTCTTTTTCCACTACTGGGTGTAGTAGGAAAAATGCTTCTAGTTTCATCACCCAAGTATCTGCTGCACACTCGAGTGATCCATCAAATGTAGACAACAAGAATCTGTTGCCTCTTATCATTCTCTTACTACATGGTCTTCTTTCTTCTCTCAGTTGCATAAACTGAGGAAAATCTAGGGTCTCTTTGGAAGCCCTAGGTTGGCACTTGTATTCTGTCAAATACCCACTCAGGAACTCATGTTCTAAGTGGTATTTTGGCTCTCCACTTCCTCTATGAGAACATTAAGTGCATGGATCTTATTCTTCCTCTTGAAACCTTCTATAGGTCTCACTGCAGCTTTCTCCCTCTTGAAACCCTCTTGGAGTTTCATTGCATCTTTCTTCTTCCATCGGTTGAACCTCCTTGGAGAGGATATTCTTAGATCTGAAAATGGATGAGAGTAATCTCATCCTCTCCATCATTTTGTTCTCCTCTTCTTCTTACTTCCTGATTAGATCTGAAATCCATAGGCTGAGCCAAGATGGCAGCTCTGATACAATTGTAATATCCCAAAATTGGGATTTTCTACAACAACTAAAATATCTTAAGATATTCCAAAGTTGGAGCTTCAACAAATCATGAGCATGGAAATGTATGTAAAAGAACATCTCACCAGCAAATGTAATAACCTCAGCAAGAAAATGGTCTATATTCTCCTTCCCGGGTGGGGAAATGTAGCAATATAGGGCATAAAACAACTGTCTTCAGAAAATAACACTATACAAGTGAGGAATGGGACTTGTATCCCTTAGAATACATCATATACAACTCACATGCATAATTAGAGGTGAAAAAAATCACTCTAGCCAACATAAACATATCTCCCCAAGTCACTATGCCTCAAATAAGCCCAAACCCCACAACCTATCTCATGCAGAAAGTACTGAAGAAAGAACAGTGTTATTCTTATGAGGGTTTATGCAAAAAATAATGAGACAAAATAGATCTGGAGTATACAATGCATCAATGGCTGAGAAAATGGAGATCCCTCCCTTTTTATACAAAAATAAGATCAACCCGGCAAGGGTTTCATGAGAGACACATGTACAAAGAGCAGATCTGCAGATATGGATCTGAAAAACGCAGTTTTAATGCAACACTAAATAAATGCGACTGAAATATACAAGTGACAGAAGAAGAATGAAGTACAAATCTTTCCGGGAGAAGGGTTGGCCCTTTCTCCAAGGAATGAGTTCACAAGCAAGGGTTCAAACCCTGCTGTTGTAACTCTAGCAAAAATGTCGTAGTTTCCCCAATAAAATGCGATGTAATGGATGGGAACTAAGTTGGACTTATGCCAAGATGTGAAATGTGCTCCGGAACCTCCTGTATAGATCTTGCAAAGAAATGGGAGCTCCCTCCTCTGAAAGATAAGCCCAAGATTTGGTGTTGTAAATCTCCCACTGCAACACCCAGCAACACAGTGTTTCTTTCTGCAGGAATAACACTGTAGCTGTAGGAAGTGCTAGGCCTCAAGCTCGGATATGGGAAAATGAAGAACATAAATGCTCCAACTGATCTCTCAATGAAGGAGAAGGAATTCCCTAAGCAGGAATGCCTTGTGCTGAACAACATTGCATACTCAACTCAACAGCTGAAGAATGCTCAAGTGTCTAAGTAGACATGAAAATGTAATCCATAAGATAACCTCAAAAGTCTGCTATCTTCCTCCTTATAAATTTTGTGAGCCTCCTCACCTTGGGTCCCACCTATTAGGGTTTCCAACACCATGTGAATACTTTCCCTCCAAAACTGCGCTGTCTTCTCAAGCAAGCCACACTCTCTTAGGAAGCACTATTGACTTGGTCAACTTGATTGAATCAACATGATTCTTTTCCTGTTCACACATGGGAAGTGAAAAATCCAGCCACCAAGTTATCCCCTTTTCACACCAAGAGGGATTTTATGTCAATACAAGTTAAATATGGGTCCTTTTCCCATTTATTCATATTCTAGGTGCAAAATTCAAAATCTAATATTCCTATTAGCTGCATGCTAATTTTAGGAGTATTACAATTCCTCAACTACAGTCATATTTAAGCCATTCTTCTCCAGCTCCTCATGGATCAATTCTAAATGCTCTTGGAGGTCTTTGACTTGGTCCTTCAGTTTTCTGTTGCTATATTTCAAGTGTAGGTTCATTCTTCTAACATGCTTCACCTCTTTCCTCAATGGCAGAGTCCATTTGATTAATTATTGTGTATCATCTAAGGTCTTTGACACACTATCAACACGTTCTTCCCAAATCTCTTTCATTTTCTTAAACTGCACTTTTTGGAAATTATGTTTCCTTGCCTCTTTCTTCAAGACTGCTATTTCATGATTTGCTAACTTCAACTGTTCCTCAAGGACCTCAAACTCTGTTTTTTCAATGATTTTCTCCTTCCCTTTCATTTTCTTGATGACTGTTTCTTATTTTGCAGGTGATGAACGATCAATGATTCTTGGTAATGGATGGATAGTTTCAGTAACCCTTTGAACTTCTTTACTGCTTTCCAAGAGTTTTATAGCATGTCTTGTCATGGGTTTCCTAGTCTAAAACATGAACCCTACATCCTCACCTTCAAACTCTAACTTCTTTGTTGATTTGGCTTTCTTGAGCTTCTTTCCTCCCTCATCTATATCCTCAGCTTGGACTGTGGGAGTCTCTTCAATATCAATAGCATGCAGAATGTCTTCTAAATTCCCTTAGATACTGTTTGGCTTCTTGTAATTCTTTTGCTGCCATGTTTGCTCACATTTTTCTCTTGTTTTGCAGGTGTAACAACAGGTGTATCAACTTTCTGCAATTGCTCTGTTTCCATGGTTACTAGTTCACTTTTCTCTGCTCCTAAAGGTTCACTTTGTTCTGCTACTAAAGGTGGTGTTATATCTTTAGGTTTATGAGTTATTTTAGGGGTAATGACATCCACTTCAAAACCACTGACAAACAGAAAAGAAGACCAATATCTGCCTAGTCTTTTTAACTCCTCTAAAACCAGCAACTTTATTAAACCATGATGAAAGATTGAGGTTTCACTTCCTTCATATTTAGCTTGAACTTTATGTGTCATTTTTGCTAAGCTTCTGTATAAATAAAAAGGTAAATCAAGAGATTTATTACCAACAAAATATAGCAGAATCCTGAAATGGTAAGAATACACCTTATGATACCTCCCTTCACAAGTGAAGTATTTATGAATGATAAGCAGTGGCTTTGAGAAATTGTTTTTCATGTAGCTCCTTGGAATGGCATTTGTAAGGTCAACCTCACTATGTTTTATCTTGATAAATTCTTTACATTCCTGCATGTTGAATTTGAAACCTTTGAACCATTTTTCTTCTCCTCTTGGAATTCTTGTTGCTGCTGCAATAGTCTCTGGTGTTATAGTGAGGTTCAACATTCCCACTTTTGCAGTTGTCTCGTTGAAATTTAGGGCAAACTATTTAGAAACCTATACATGGCATCCTTGCAATCTTTGGAAAAACTACAAGCACCTTGTTCTTTTGAACACTTTTGAAGTTGTTGGGTCTTCATTTATCAAGTTCATGTCTGATGGCTCATATCTGAGACAATGGCCACCTTTGTTTGTCTTCCTCTTTGCAGCCATGGTACTTTTATGTCCTTCTCAGCCTCGCTTGATCAATGATACTTGCAAACCTTTTAAAATGCTAGCCACAGCTTGGGCTTAGTGAAATAGCTCTCCAGAGTTCAATAAAATGCAAAGAGGGAGCGGAGAATGACAAATAACTCAATTGGGAAATATTTTAAAGTTCGATGACAACTCATGGCATAATTATGAATCATACATAAAATGGTAATAATGACTTCAACCATGACCATTGTACCTTGATTTAACACTAACTGACTCGAATGATATCTATCCTAACCCTTTCAATAATTCACTGATACTTAGCAACTGTTTTGAAAAGATAGATAGGAATACCTCCTTTCGTAGCGTACTTAGTGTATTTCTGGGCAGTTTGGGAAATGAAATATGTTAGGAAATATTGATTGATGTGACATGAAAAGACTTGAATGGGGGTGTGTTTGGACCTTAGGATAGGCTAATAATAAAAATTTAAAATTTTCCTTAACCAAGTAATGAAAAATGAATTCTATGACCATACCTTTGATACATAAACCTCTAAGACTATGTCAAATGATGTCTCATTTTTTTCTGAGTGATAACAGATGAGATTTATGGTAAAATAGAAGAAGGGAAAAGAAGATGAATGCTTCCCTGTGCTTCCAGAAACCATTAATAACCTGCAAAACATCAAACACAAAAAAACACAGAGATGCAGATGTATTTTCTTGTTTTTGTTTTTTTTTTGAAAGAAAGTGGGCTGCCTCCATGGAGGATTTCAACCCACAAACTTTCCTTGGGCACCTCAGAGAGGTTTTCACCCATGGATTTTTTTATTTTTATTTTAGGAGGTGTGGGAAACTATGGAGTTTCCCATCACATACGCCTCTCTTCTTATTAAATTTATGAACTCTGCCCTTGAAAAAGGCTTCATGTAAATTTTAAGTCTGACCATTGACAAGCAAGGGGATTCCTTCCTCATCTATGGTTCTGATTTGAACCGCGCCATTATCAAAACAAATTTCCACTGTGTAAGGTCCCAACCATCTTGTTATCAACTTGCCTTTGAAATCTTTAAACCTTGAATCATACAACAATGCCCAATCTCATTCTTGGAAGGTCTTTTCTTTGATGTTCTTGTCATGCCATACCTTCCTTTGCAGCAGAACTACCTCGGTGTTAAGAAGTGCTTTCATTCTGAACTCATCCAATCCATTTAGTTGCAACAACCTCTCTTTGTGGGCATTTGACAGATCTATATTTAATTCAGCTACCATTCTTAAAGTATTGAATTAAAACTCAACTAAAAGTAGAGCCTTCTTACCATAGACTAGTTCATAAGGAGTGAATCATGTTGTTGTCTTCCAAGTAGTGTTGTAGGCCCAAGTAACTTCTACCAATTTGTCTACCCAATCTTTTCTACTTTTGCTCACAACCTTGGTGAAGATGCTCTCTAAAGCTCTGTTAGTTACTTTTACTTGGCCATTCACCTGAGGGTGATAAGCAATATAAGTTTAATTCTTAATCTTGTGCTTCCTCAAAAGATTCTCAATGATTTGAGAGGTGAATTGTGCTCCCTAATCAGTGCCTATTTCTCTGGGGTACCCAAACTTGTAAAACACATTATCCCTCATAAATTTTGCTACTTCCTCCTCGGTTTCTACCTTCACTGCTTTTGTTTCAGCACACTTTGTTAGGTAATTAGTGCAGACTATGATATACTTCTTTTGTCCAGATGGTGGATCGATAGGTCCAACAAATTCCATGCCCCACTTGTCAAATGGCTTAAGAGCCACCTGAGGGTGCAAAGGCGTCTCATTCCTTTGCGTGGGTTTTCCCATCCTTTGGCACTGGTCACACCTGCTGGTGTATCTTCTGGAATCTTGGTGAAGGGTAGGCCAATAGTACCCTGCCTGCAAAACTTTGTAAGAAGTTCTCTTTTCAGCAAAGTGGCCTCCACATGGGCTATCATGACATGCAGAGAGGATATCAAAAAATTCTTCCTCCCTCACACATCTCCTTAGGCTTTGATCAGGGCCTAACTTGAAAAGGTTTCCCCCAATCCATGTGAAAGGGGCACTTTTTCTGATGATTCTGCTCCTCTCCCTGAATGAAATATTAGGAGGGAGTCTCCCAGCAACCAAGTATTTGGCTATATCAGAAAACCATGGTGAGAGCGCTGATATAGAAAAGAGATGCTCATCTGGTAGCTAGTCATCCACCATTCCTTCTTCACCTGCAGGGAGAGCTAACCTGGACAAAAAATCTGCAACAACATTCTCCTTTCCAGGTTTATCAACAATAGTAAAATCAATTTTCTACAAAAGTAACAACCATCTAATTATCCTAGCATTAACATCCAATTTTTTCATTAAATACTTAATGGATTCATGGTCAGTGTGAACAAAGGTCTGATATCTAGCTACATAATACCTGAATTTGTTCAAAGCATGGACAATGGCTAAGATCTCCTTCTCAGTAATAGTATAATTCATCTCGGCCTTCGACAAGTTCTTGCTGATGAAATAAATGGCATAAGGGATTTTTTTCTCTAATTGTCCCAATTCCGCCCCTACAGCTTTGTCAGATGCATCAGTGTGGATGTGGAAAGGCAGAGTCCAATTTGAACATCAGAGGATGGGAGCAGTAGTCAAATTTTCCTTAATGAGCTCGAAAGCCTCTTGACAAGGACCAGATCAAATAAACTCAGAATCTTTGACCAATAACCCAAATAATGGCGAAGCCATATTGCTGAAATCTTTGATGAACCTTCTATAGTAACCAGCTAAGCCTAAGAAATTCTTGACATCTCTCTGGTTTTGAGGAGCAAGTACCCTTTTGATGATAGTGATTTTGTTCGAGTCTACCTGTATTCCTACTTGGGATATGGAGTATCCTAATACAACCCCTGCTTGCTTCAGGAATTCACACTTTTCTGGGCTCAAGGGGAGATGCATCTCAATGCACCTTCCTAGTACTTTACCCAAATTGGAGAGAGCTTCCTGGGATTCATTCCCATATGGTTTGAAATCATCCATGTATATTTTGACAGAGTCATGGACTAACTTAGTAAATATGCTCAGGACAACTCTTTGGAAGGTAGTTGGGGCATTGCATAACCCAAGGTAGGACTCTATAAGCGAAGGTACCCCAAGGGCAAGTGCAAGTAGTCTTATCCCGGTCTTCAGGGCTGATTTGAATCTGAATGTACCCACTGAACCCATCTAATAAGGAAAATAACTTCTTCCCTATAAGGCCATCCAGGACTTGGTCTATAAAGGGCAAAGGGAAATGGTCTTTCTTGGTGGCTTTGTTAAGTTAGCGATAGTCAACACAATTTTGCCACTTCCCATTCTTCTTTGGGACTAGGATAATAGGATATACCCACTCATTGTCGGATATAGGATATATGAACCCTACATCCAATAGTTTCTACAACTCTTCTTTGACTATGTCCTTCACAACCGGGTTCATCCTTCTTTGGGGTTGTCTCATAGGCTTGCATCCTTCTTTGATGTAAATATGATGTTTGCACATTGAAGGATGCACCAATTTCATATCCTTTCAATCCCAAGAAAATGCATCTAGATTCTCCTTCAAAAGCTGGCATAACTACTTCTATTCTTCATTCGAGAGGTTTGGATTGATTTTCATAGATCTAGATGAACCAAAATAAACAGCCTTGGTGGATTCAGAGGTTGAATCAACTGAGTGCACTTCCATCCAAGGTTGGCTTTGAGACTCTTTGACTAAGGTTTCCAGAGGAATGTTAGTGGAGGACTGGTTTTGAATGGCATGGTCGATGAGTTCATCTTCATCAATCTATCCCCCCTCTAAGAATATCATCTATGGTACACATAGGGTCAGTGTTATATAACTCATCTTCTTCATCCTCTAACCATATAGAGAGATCATGATCAATGGAAGGCTGGGTTGGAGGATATAACACTAGCTATTTAGACAAAGGCCCATTTTTGATAGTCATGTTTCTGGCCCAACAACTAATATAATCATCTGTAGTGGCTAACCAAGGTCTCCCTAAGATGAGAGGATAACCATTAAACTTGGTTTTTGGTTGTAGGACCAGGAAATCTGTAGGATACTCCCAAGAGTCAATGGTAACTATAACATCCTCAACAATTCCTTCCGGAGTTACTGTGGACCAATCTGCAAGTTGCAAAACTATTGTGATTTTCCTCAAAGTCCCTTGGAGATTAAGTTTCAACATAATTTCCTTGGTCATGAAATTAATGGTAGCCCCTAGATTAATCAGAGTGTTGGGGACTATGACACCATCTATATGCACATCAATAATTGGACTACCTGGGTCAAGGTACTCTAGAAATATCACCCTCCCCAGCATTAGGTTAGACAGTTGTCCTACCACATTGATGGTGGGGGTATCTCTCTTCCTTCTCCAGGTTTCTTGAAGCAATTTTCTTTGATGAGCCTATTATAGATAGGGACATCTTCAATGGCCTAGAGAAGTGGTATCTCTACACACAAATTTTCCAATTCTCCCAAGAGTTCGGTCTCCTCTGGGGTGTGCTAACTAGGGTGGATCAAGCACTCAGGAAAATGAGGTTGTTGGATTTGAGTGTTACCTTCTTCCTTTTCCTCTTCAACCTCTACAGGTGGAGATGGAGGATGGTTGTCTAGGAGTAATTTTCTCGACCTGAGATTAACCTCCTGTATCTCCACAACATAATCTGGATAGGATGTTTCTCCACTGGGAGTCTGTTGTGCCTGTCTATTGTTTGGGTTCAGATTGGGTTGTGCAAGTATAGGTAGCCTAGGTGGAGCAGCATGAATAAGCTAAGGTTGAGGTTGGGGTGGAGGCATTAGAGCAAGTGGTTGATTGTGTTGAGGCCTCCACCCTTGGGATGGATTGTTCCACTGAGGTTTTTTTGGAACATACTGCTGAAATAGTTGATTCCTGGGATGAGGATGATATGGAGGGATGTAAGGCCAAGTAGGAGGTGTAGACCAGGATCGAGGAGTGGGGGCGTATGAAGGTTGCATGGGTGCACTCTGATTGTTGTGATAGTAAGAGTAAGGTGCACCTTGCATACCTTGTTGATATGGCTGAGGGCCTTGAGACCTTCTCTGGTCGATGAAACATAATTTCTATAGCATTGCTTCCCCACCTTGATATACAACCTTAAGTCCATATAAGGAGGGACACTTTTCTATGGCATGATTCTCTTCACAGACTAAGCAAACCTCTATGACATTCAGTGGACATTCATTTCTTGGGTGCTTCCTAGTACACCTAGGACAAAATACAGCCAAGGCTCTTTCATCAAGGGAATTTTGAGATCTAAAATGGGCCTCCTAAGAAAAATGTACAACCAAAATAAAATTTCTGAGAACCAATAGGATTCAAGATGATGATGTCAACCATGGGAGATGATTCACCATTTTTGGAGTAAAAAGTAAAGATATTAAAAAATAATAAAATAATAAAACTATTTTTTCAACTTGTATTTTCAACTTATCTCCCTAAGGGTTTGCTAAAATTTCGAGCGAGAGTACTCGTTGGATGCAAAATTTAATTCCTCATCCAAGAAGTACCCATGTTGCATAATTTTGATGGACCCTTCTATACGAAAAATAAGAAATACATGAAAAAATGTGATTGCAATAATGTTTTTCATGTCTTTATCATTTTTCGTGTCGCAGAGTTCATCAAAAGTATACAACATGGGTACTCCTCGGATGTGAAATTAAATTTTGCATCCAACGAGTATTCCTGCTCAAAATTTGAGTAAAACCTTAAGGATATAAGTTCAAAATACGAGTTTAAAACGTAGTTTTTTATTTTTCTCTCTAAAATTTGATGATGTCATCAAATCTTATTTTATTATTTCCACTATTATTTTATAATTTCCTTAGGAGGCCCATTTAGACCTCGAAATTTCCCCAATGTTGCTTCCTCCTACTTCCTCTTGACCTGCATGGTGTCCATTTGCAAAGCAAGGGTGTGCATCATGTCACTCTTGAAGTCCTCCAGCATATTCCCAATCTCATGTTTGATGGAGGTGGAAGAGGAAGGGGTATTGGATGTACTTTGGCTAGCTCTGCCCTTCTTCCTAAATGCCCTAGAATGGTTTTGGAAGATAGTTTTGATTGTTTCATAGGGTTGTTGGTAGATATCTCCTCCTAATAGCATATTCAAGGTTTCTATCATCTCTTCTCTGATCCCTCGAATAAATACAAGTTTAAGTGAGTCAGGATCAAGAGTACAGTTGGCTCTCTTATAGTTCAATTGAAACCTCTCTTCATAGTCCTATAAGGATTCATCCAGCCTTAGGGTCATCCTAAAGATATCATCCTTAGTTTCCTTGGACCTACAGTAGTCTTTGTATTTGCTGCTAAAGGTCTCTTCCATTTATGCCCAGGTAGTGATGTTATCCCCAGGCAAACCCATGAACCAGCACAAGGCTGCATCCTTAAGGGTGGATGGGAATAGCTTCAACTTATGATCATTAGAAGTGCAGTCATAAGTCCTACAAACAACAACCAATTCAAACATGAATGTGTCAGGATCCTAATAGGTAAGTCCATCGAAGTGTGGAAGAGCTGAGGGGCTAATGTTTTTCATCTTTGTTTCCCCATCTTCCTCTCTTATGGGAAAGTCTTTATGGATCCCAGCCATGGTTAATATAGGTGAAGCAGGTCCCTCAGTTGGACCAAGGTATTCTTCTTCTTCCCCAATAGGTTCCTCAGGGTATTCAAAAGGATCTCCTATAGGAAGTTCAGTCTCACTGCCACTGAAGAAGAGTGAAGGGTGGCTAGGAGGTGATGTGGAGGTTTTAGGTAAGATTTGTCTTTGAGTATTCCTACTCCTATGAGGCATGAAAATCAGATCTTTTTTTTTCTCAATATTTATGAAATAACATGAAAATAAAGGAAAGCAAAGGAGAATACTTAAAAAAAATCAAAGCATCTACTAGACACCTCCCCGCCAACGACGCCAAAAAGTGGTGAGACCTGGTATTGCACCAAGAGTGCTGCAACTGTGAGGGGCTGCCCTACTTTACTTTATCAACTCGGGGCTCGTAAAAACTTGGAGGTGACAATGCTATATACATAGTAGATGAATTCTGCTAATGTCATCCTCTTCTACTTTACGAAGGGGTGCTATTTCTTAAAATATGATAAGAACTGGAAAGTAAATTGTTGGAAGGAACTGACAAGAATGAAACTAACTTAAATTGCAGAAAGGAAATGACAGAAAGGAAACTAATTTAATCTACAAAAAGAAAATGACTGAAAAGAAACTAAACTAAGTTGCACCTAGCTAGGCCAATCAGCTAAACACACCCTACTTATCCTCTGATCTATTTACCATGCTATCATGCTTCTAACCATGCAACTATTTATGATAAAATAAATTTGACAAAGTGTGGCTTGCAGTTTGGAGGAAAATGGGCTAAAGGTGCCAACAGAGGTCTCACCACATGAAACAAGGATTAGAGGTGAAAAGAGGGGGTTTAAACCTTATTAAAACTTTATTATAGTGCAAAAATTCTTCGGAGCGGAATGATTTGAAAAGTACGATGGAGGAGTTGCAATGGAGGGACGGAGGTGCGATATGTGATATCGCAATCAATATCGCAAAGTTGGAGGAGCACCGGAAGTGATGTTCGAGAGCTGGAGTGAAATGCGAAATTCCATGGGATATAAGTTGCGATGTGCAATACGCGATATTGAAATTCTCAATATCGCAAAGTTGGAGGAGTAGCGGAAGTGTTGTTCAGGAGCGGGACCGAAATGCGAAATGTGATGGGGTAAAAATTGCGAAATGAAAAATGTGACGGGATAAAGATTGTGAAATGTGAAATGCGACGGGATAATGTGGTGGTAGGATCAGTGGCAGAGTACGACAATGATATCTCAATCGACGTTAGGAGCAGTACGTGTTTACAGGAACCAAGTAAAAACTACGATTTGCAATGTGGCGAAGTATGTAGAATATCGCAATCAGCGTTGGGAGCAGTAAGTGTTAACAAGAACTAAATAAAAACTGCGATATGCAATGAGTCAGATGACGTGGTGGTGGGACCGGTGGCAGAGCGCGATACCAATATCGCAATCGACAGACAAGAGTGGTAAGTGTTAACAAGGAGCGCATGGAGAGTGTGAAATGCAATTTGCGAAAAGGCCAAAGGTTGCAATCTGCGATATGCGATATCGCAATATCGAAATATTGCGCGGTTGGAGGAGTGGTGGAAGTGTTGTTCGGGAACGAGTTGTGATATGCGATGCAGCAAAGTACGGTAGTGTGAAGTTCGAGGAGCAAGCATGGAGGTCAAATTCCAATGGTTTTCAAGTGTTTTGCGTTAAAAATGGTAATGCAACTCTACTTTTAATCCCAAAAATAGTGAACAGAAATAAGTTTTTGGGTCTGTGGGAAGGTTCGCCCTCCTCGAGCTCTATTGATAGAGATGAAGAGGGGGTCTTGATCCACAAATTTTTTGGTTTCTCTCCTCTATTCTATTACTCACAAGCAAATGAAACCTACAACAACACATTGAAAGCAAAACTAAACAACAACTTGAAACATAAACGAAATTATCATAAGCGAAACTAATGAAATGACAGAAAGCAGAGAACAAATACAACAGAGAGGCTGAGGCACATGGATTGGGCCCCAACCCACAAGCCTAGCTATCTGAAGCTTAAATCAATAAAATGAAATCAATCTTCTCATTTCATAAAATAATAGCCTCATACATTTCTGAAAGTTTGATCACTGAGTAAAATAATAAAAATCTCAATAGACTGCAACGAAGTTCCAACCCTTCCCAGCTCTATATTTACACTATTTATTCTATAGGGAAGCTACCAACAATTCCCTAGAAAATAGTGATTGAGTCCACTTAACTCCAAGTAAACAAAGATTTAGTGCACTCCTCTTTGAATTTCTTGCCTGCCCTAGAATTCGAATTGCTGGAGAGAATCCTTGGGGATCCTTTGGCTGCCTTTGGAATTTGAATTGCTGGAGAGAATATTTGGGATCCTTTGGCTGCCTTTGAGAGTTAAGGAGGGTGGAAAATCCTCCTATAATTTCTCCTTTCTATCTCCTCCAAGTATTTATGATAAAATCCTTAAAAAAATGCTAATAATTCATGATTTTCTGCGCTCAACCTCATATTAGGTACTCAGAGTATGTTACCCTTAATCACCACCTATATGTAATATTCCCAAATGGGAAACTCAGCAATTTATGCACAAATTTTTTTTTTTTTTTTTCAGAAATATGTGCTATAAAAGTCCATAATATTCCATGGATCCATTAGATTATACATTATAGGACCTAAATCCAAAAGGATATAAAAAACAAATCATGATAGATGAGTTAAACAAGTCTCCCGCACCCAGAATAGCCCAAAAACAATGGAACCCCAAAACTACTGCAACACGAAAATACTGCAACAAGTGACAGTGCAATATAATGAGGGTTTATACTCCAAAATTACAAAGTCAAATAGATATGCTTATTTATTAATAAAAAGAGCTGAAAAGCTGATATCTCGTCTCCTTTACATAAATCCAAGAGAACCCAGGAAGGGTTTCTAGGAATACACCCAAATACAAATGGTGATCTACAGCCCTAGGACTGAAGAATCACTGCAAACTGAAGCTCATGAGGTAGAAGGCTTAAATAATGTAGATCTGATGTATATCTCCTCAAAGGTCTCCTCCAATTAAAGGCTAAACCCTTCAATCATAGGAAAACATTCTGAAAGAGCCACAAGATCCCTCACTGAAGCTGCCCTCCAAAATAACACAATTCCCAGCTGAAACTGCATTGTAAATGATGGGGGATAAGTTGGCATGATTCCAAAGATCTTACATGTGCTCAAGAACCCTCCAAACTAATCTCCCAAGAGAAGGAATCCTTCCTCCTATGAAAAACTAGCTCAGAAAGTGGGTTTCTCAACCCTCCATTGCAACACCCTACAACACAACACAATATTCTACAGAAACTGCGCTGTAGCTAAAGACTAAAGCTTGGCCAGAATTCCAAATATGTGGAATGATAGATAAGGACTCTCCCAAGAGGCCTCTCAAGGAAAGATATGGAATTCCTAAACTAGAATACCTTGTGCTAAACAACACCAACAATCTTAGCTAAACAACTGAAGAGAGAAAAAGTCTAAACAAACATATCAAAATATAATTCATAAGCTAACCCCATATGGCTGCCATCCTCTTCCTTATAAAAAATGTGAGCCTTCTCACCTTGGGTCCCACTCGTTAGGGTTTCCACCATCACACAATCAATCTCCCTCCAAAACTGCGCAATCCCATCATTAATGCCACTCCTCCATAACAATGTTGTTTGATTTGGTCAAAGTTGACCTCTTCAACCTGCTCCAGCCCATTTTCACACCTAAGGGTCTTCAATCTAGCTTTTATATAGCTATCTAAGCTAATCCACATTCGTATTGAGCTGTCTTTATTGATGATCCACTCCTCCTATATTCGTGTTGTTGAATTGTTCAAACTTGACTTTGTCCACATGCATTAGCCCTTGTTCACACATGAGGGTGCTAGATCCAGTTATTATCATGATCCATTTTCACATCAAGAGGGATTTTATGCCTATTTAAGATATGTATGGGCCTCCCATTTATTCATCTAACTAGGTGTTAAAAGAAAAATTAATATTCCTATTCGCTGCATGATAATTTAGGAATATTATAGTCCTCCCCTCCCAAATGTTGCTTGTCCTCAAGAAACTACAAGGATAGAACTGAAGAGCCTCCTCTCCTCCTCCTGTAGCATCCTCATATGATAAACTCCTCCAAGGAACAAGATGATGTCTCATCAATACATCTCCAAGTTTCCCCTCCCAAATATGCAAGTTATCTTTTGGTGACCATCCCAAATAGCTATCATCATGTAGAATTAAAACACCCATGGAGGCAACAATGTGCTGTCTATAGGCCTTATTGAGGCATGAGATCTGATATATGTTGGGAACTATCATCCCCATATGAATCTCCCATCCCCAAGCTATCATCCATACAAAATGAGCCACCCTCCAAAATGGTAACTCATGAAAAATATCCTCCACCTTTGGCTCCTGCAATGTAGGTGGGCTGCATAACTAATCATGGTAGACAAAATATCCTACCGCAAGCCGTGTCTCTCTCCAATTATGATAAGTGTAGAGTAGCTACTGATCTTGGGCTGCAATAATGTTGCCCTCAAGTGGCAAGAAGAAGAGTGGATCTTCAAAGATCCTCTCCATAGAATCATGAATCATGCTAGCCCAATCCATCCCATACAAAGTGAATGGTACATTATCACCATATGGTATCCAAATCAGAAAATTTCTGAAGGTTATGTGCAAGTTTAGATAGTCCCAATGGTTTTTCCAGTGAATACAACGCAATCTTTCCAACTGCTGTTTTAGAACATCATGTGGTAAGTTGTCTTTCAACAAGTTACTAGCTGTGCATGTTTGCTCATCTACTAGAAGGTAGTAAATGACATTATATATCAACTAAGCATGATAAGAATAATAACACACTTGCCCAAGGTCATGTAGAGTAGGGTTATCTCCATCATAAATGTTGGTCCTAGAATGACCACGAAACCCAAAAATAATCTTGCCCTCTTGTGGAGCAATGCACTGTACATAGATGGTGAGATAATGAAAATACTTAATGAAAATATCAATAAGTACATAAATACATTTCCTACCATGCATAGTGAGTAGGCTGAAAGTGAGGTCCATGGATGAGTCCTCCCATGAGAATCTCCTCATAAAATTCTGCAAAGTGAAGGGATGCATACTCCCCTTGGAACACTCCATCAATAGGAACATACTCCCAAGTGACAGTGACGTTGGCCTTAGTGATAAGGCTCTTGTCACTCCATGAATTCCTTCTTTGACATGCCATATGCCAAAGTCATCCACCATCATGCTGCTATGTGTGGCAATCTCCTTCCTATATGGAAGTACCTCCTTATCCTCCAATGTTTAAGGGTAGCCTCTTTTCACTTTGATTGTGCTATCCCTTTCTCCTGAAATATCATGCCAAGTATGGGAAAAAATATTCCCATACTCTCCCAAGAGTAGCCAAAGCAAAAATAACCCTTGTTGCTCCCTCACACCTCCATCATACAAATCATGAGGTGAAGATATGATGATTGACATAGAGAATTTCATATCAACACAATGCACCCAAAATTCTTGCTGCCATATGATGTAAGTGTCTTGCCAAGTTTCCTCCACCAACATACCCTTTGAAGAAGGATATATCACATGATGGCCAAACTATTTCAAGAGTAGCCAACACAACCATGCCTCCTGCTGCCCTGTGTCATAGATATGTATGTGACTCACAAACCTCTTGCTCACCACCCACACCCTATCATCCTCATGTGGGTGTCTCCTACCATGCTCCATCTTGGTATTCCTCCAATAGAGAATACCATCCTTCCATATCAGACTTCTACCTTTGCATTTCATGGGATGTTGAAATCCAATATCTTGGAGATCTCCCAGTGAAGACCCCACACCAATGGCCATATTGAATCCATAAGGATCCAAGTATGCTGAAGGAAAAACCTCCTCATAGGGCTGTACAATGATCATCCCAAAAGATCCATCACAATGATGAAAGATAAGAGGACTCTCATCAATCATCTACTCATCCAATATCACACAAGTGTAATGGTCATTAGAAGGCTCTAGTAATATTTGGGCCCCCAAATCATCACTGCTACTTAATGACAACGTTGTTGATTTCCAAAATGGTGTATTTTTTGTCTCATGCTCAAGCTCAATGCTGAACATATAGTTCTACATTGGATTGTTTAGGACAAATCTCATCCCATCTTCGAAAAATCCACACCCCAACCCCAAGTGTTGTGTGTATCTCAATAATGACACACTAGGATGATTGTTTATCCCCTCCTTGAACAACTCAAGGCTGCACAACGCAGTGAAAGTTTGCTGCTCCAAATCAGCAATATGTTTTGACCATTGGTCATGCAAAGACATATTTCAACAAACCTCCATAAGATGTGCTGAAATAACAGAAAGTGGAAATTTATGCATACCTTGGTGAAGCTGGGGAACATCTTGTATGGCTACAAGGGTTTCTTCCTCCAATGTGTTGGCTTCCCCAACTGTTGATGATGATGGCTGCTCTCCCATAGCTGTATCAGGGCTGGTACAAGTCTCCTCAAGTGGTGGTGAAGGTTTCTCCTCCTCTGATTTCTTCTTGTCAAATCTTTTGATCACCATTTGAGTAAAATATGCAAAATAAGTCACCCTTGCATGACTCAAATGACTGAACCACCAAATGTTTTCTTTACCCTCAAGGTGTAGTGTTGCACTCTCAACAACCTCTCTTTCTACCACTGGATGTAGTAGGAAGAATGCATCTAGCTTCATTACCCAAGCCCTTGTTGTACATGTGGATGACCCATCAAAAGTAGACAATAGAAATATATTGCCTTTCATTCTCCTATTTTTGCAAGGTCTCCTTTCTTCTTCAAGCCGAATAAATTGTGGAAGAGTTAGGGTCTCCTTGAAAGCTCTAGGCCGAGACTTATATTTTGCCAGGTATCCACTTAGGATCTCATGTTCCAAATGCCCTCCATATCAATGCCTCTTGTCTTCTTCCTCAAAAGGAAAAGGCATATTGTATTGCTTTGGAGCTCTCTACAACACTGGTTCTTTCTTATGATAATAGGAAGTACATGGGCCTTCCTCTTCTTGAAACCCTCAAGAGGTCTCATTGTATCTTTCCTATTTCATTTGCTTAACCTCCTTGGAGAGGTTCTTCATCGATCTGAAAAGTGATGAGACAAAGCTCATTCCCTCCATCATTTTATATCTCTTTCCTTCTCTTCTTCTTCTTATAGCATATTGGCTGAAAACTCATAGGCTGAGCCAAGATTATGCTCTGATACCACTGTAATATTCCAAAATGAGAAAATCAACAATACATGCACAAAATACATATTTTTTAGAAATATGTGCTATAAAAGTTCATAATAGTCCATGGATCCATTAGATTATACATTATAGGACCTAAATCCAAAAGGAGATAAAAAACAAATCATGATAGATGAGTTAAACAAGTCTCCCACACCCAGAATAGCCCAAAAACAATGGAACCCAAAAACTACTGAAACAAGTGACAACGTAGCCTAATGAGGGTTTATACTTCAAAATTATAGAGACAAATAGATCTGCTAATTTATTAATAAAAAGAGCTGAAAAATTGAGATATAGTCTCCTTTACATAAATCCAAGAGAACCTGGGAAGGGTTTCTAGGAATACACCCAAATACAAATGGTGATCTACAGCCCTAGGACTGAAGAATCACTGCAAACTGAAGCTCATGAGGTAGAAGGCTGAAATAATGTATATCTTATATAGATCTCCTCAAAGGTCTCCTCCAATGAAATGTTGAACCCTTCAATCACAGGAAAACAATCTAAAAGAGCCACAAGATCCCTCACTGAAGCTGCCCTAAAAAATAACACAATTCCCAGCTGAAACTACACCATAAATGATGGGGATAAGTTAGCTTGATGCCAAAGATCTGAAATGTGTTCAAGAACCCTCCAAAATGATCTCCCAAGAGAAGGAATCCTTCCTCCTATGAAAAACTAGCTCAAAAAGTGGGTTTCTCAACCCTCCACTACAACACCTTGCAACACAACACAATATTCTGCAGAAACTGCTCTGTAGCTGAAGAATGAAGCTTGGACAAAATTATGGATATGTGGAATGATATATCACGACTCTCCCAAGAGGCCTCTCAAGGAAAGAGATGGAATTCCTAAACATGAATACCTTGTGCTAAACAACACCAGCAATCTTAGCTAAACAATTGAAGAGAGAAAAAGTCTAAACATACATATAAAAATATAATTCATAAGCTAAACCCATATGGCTGCCATCCTCTTCCTTATAAAAAATTTGAGCCTTCTCACCTTGGGTCCCACTCATTAGGATTTTTACCATCACACAATCAATCTCCCTCCAAAACTATGCTGTCCCATCATTAATGCCACTCCTCCATAACAACGTTGTTTGATTTGGTCAAAGTTGACGTCTTCAACTTGTTCCAGTCCCTTTTCACACCAAAAGGGTCTTCAAACCAGATTTTATATAGCTATCTAAGCTAATCCACATTCATATTGAGCTGTCTTTATTGATGATCCACTCCTCCTATATTAGTGTTGTTGACTTGGTCAAAATTGACTTTGTCCAGAAGAATTAGCCCTTGTTCACACACGAGGGTGCTATATCCAGTTATTATCATGATCCCTTTTCACATCAAGAGGGATTTTATGCCTATTTAATATATGTATGGGCCTCCTTACCCATTTATTCATTGAACTAGGTGTTAAAAGCAAAATTAATATTCTTATTAGCTGCATGCTAATTTAGGAATATTACACTATACTAGGATCATAAAACCAAATAATAATAAAAATGAAAGAAAAATAGATCTAAGAAGGAAAAAAGGTGACCATTAACCCCTCCAAATATGTCTAATGATGGATTTCATTAGCATCCACAACTGAAAAACACTATCCCTTTAGGAGGGATTGAAGGTACACATAAATTTGTGCACTGTTGCTAAGGGTTTCTTGAAGGAGGATTATATCTAAATCGTTAACTTCGAAAAGTCTCTTGAAATCTTGTTTTGAAAGGTGTGATCTAGACCCCAGCGATTGAAGGATATTAATTTCATTTAGGGGGCTTTAATGTGGTTGGGCTTGCTCTTAGGGCCCCTCTAATGGATAATTTTTTTTTCCAGTAGTAAGATCTACTTAAGCTTTTTCCTTGGATTTGGTAAGGAAATATTTCCTTCCATGACATAAAAACTCCTAATAAGATAAAGATATTTGTCCCAAGCCATAGGTAATCCCACCCCCTCGAGGATTCACAAGCTAAGAATGAAGGTGGTAAAGGATATCATCAACGTCATGGGACTCAAATGAGGTAAAAGAGGAAGTGGTTGATGATGAAGACATATCACTTGGGATGTATGGAACATGAAAAATAGTGTGGGAATGATGTGGGGAGGTTAACCTCAGGGGATTGCATAAAATGGCCTCACAAAAACCCACAGATTCTGAAGGAGCATTCACAGGAGATTGAGAAAAAGAAAAGATAACATCATTGATGAACGGAAGACAGGATGGTATGGGAGGAAAATACTTGGTACCTTCTGAAGCCAAGGAGACAAGAGGATGAAATTATAGCCAAGAGCCTTTTGTCATCTGGTGAGCCACTTGGTCCGCTACATCTAGGAGCAAAGAGTCTATACAAGATGTAGAAACCCATGTCTCTTGAGTATGAGCCTCTTGCCCCATTCCACCCATCTAAGCATGTCCATTTGATCTGCTAATATTCTTGTATAAGGGAAGCAAAAAATATTTTGCAATATGTCCATGTTTGTGGCATCTCCGACACCTGAATGGGACTCTCTTGTAGTCCAACTCAAGAGGGGCCATCTCAAGACCCATGCCATATTCCCTCATGATTCCACCACAAAGGTCCACACTGACTAGACTATGGGCCATGGACATATCACCAGATGAAAGATAAGTAGAGTCATGATCCAAGTAAACCCCCAACATGTTGCCAATATCTTTGAAAATAAGCTCATGCCACAGATGGGTTGGAATACTGGGTATTCTATCCCACAGAGGGGCAATATCAATTCTCTCTTGTATACCATAAAAAAGAGGGGACCACGCCTTAAATACAACAAGTGATGAATCAATTTTCAAGACCTTACCTTTGATTAGCATTACATTCTATTCATTCTAAAACATGAGGTACATCCATCCCTTCACCAAAACACTAACCAAGCAAGGGTTTTTTTGATCATGGGGCGCACCAAAGACTCCACCCATTTTGAAAGAAAGGGATTACCAAATTTCCTACCAGAGACCCTTTCGACCAAGGATGAGTGACATAATGCCTTTGCCTATTGAATGGACACATTTGAACACAAAGATAAAGACATCAACACAAACTTTACCAGTTTAATGAAGTGTTCTTTCTTCCTTTTACCCTGAGAGGCACCTTTACCTTTACTAGATGAACCTTCTATTGACACAATGAAATCTTCTCCACCTGTTGATTTTTTAGTATAATTGATACAAGTACTTTATTTTTGAACTATGGTAATTACTTGTGAATATATATTATAGTTATTTTATCTTCATCAACAATCACACTTCATAAATTCAACCAATAACCATGAAAGGAAAGTAAAGATCACAAATTTTGAAAAACTTAGGATATGTGTGATCACATGTGTAAGAGAGAGAGAGAAATGTGTGTGATAAATGAATATGTAAAATGAAAAATTTCAAGTGCATTTTATACCCAAGATGCCTAGAGACATGTCTCTTAAATTAAATCGTGTCTCTTTGTAAATTAAATTATAGTAAGTTTGTACATTTGCATTTTTACATTTTTACTCATATTTGCTAAAGTGTTGAAGATCACGTAAATAATAGTATTTACATCTTGTTCCTTATCCCATATTTTACATAAATATTTTCTTAAATTGTGGTGGGTAGTAACTTATGGTAAATATGTTATTTATGCAAGTATGAGATATGGTTTTGTTGATTTCCCTTCTTTTCTTGCTTCTAATTTAAAGTTTAATTTTCTTTTGTGTTTTTGCAAAGTATTTATAAATACATGAAGGAGAATGAAGACCAATCATAAATACTTTCTTTGATACCACCAATAGGCTACACTACTTGACCTCTTGTGAAAGATCTCTCAGTCATTTCCTGAGAACCCAGGTCCCTCAAAAGATAGCTTGTCGAGGGACAATTTGGGAAATATGAGGTTCATTGTTCTATATTCTCCACCAAATATATAGTCAGATTACAAAGAAAGTCAACCTTGTTTCACATATAAGACCAATGTTCTCATTATTTCACTTGATCTCTACTAAGCTCTATTTATAGGTACAAGAAAGCTTAACTCATAACACTTGTTTTTTTTTTTTTTGTGTGGCCATACCAGAGATCAATAAACCTACCCATGTATGGGTGAGCCTATTATCTTTCATATGAAATTACTCCCAAGGAGTGAGCATGTCAATATTGATGGTACTATAACTTGAGTGGAGAGGATAATATAAACTCCTATCTCCCACCTAAGATACACCCACTTGAACATAAAATTTGAATTAGTTACAAAAGGCCAAATCTCATTTTCCAAGATTCCAAAGATCTCAGAAATCCTAGTTTTTTTTACACAATTTGACTATAGTCAATTGACACTCTGTTGGAGTTCCCATGTTTTGGCAAGTTTGGCAATACCAAAAGATGAGACAACATCAGAAACACTTTCAGACCTCAGGATATAGCCCTCCTGGGTCCAGAGAGGGATCTCTCTATAAAGGCAAAGATATATGTCCTCTGAAGTTCAGTTTTTTAAAGATATCAGGCTAGTTATACAGTGCGAGTTTTGTTTGTTTTTGTTTGTTTGTTTGGTTGTTAGGAATTGGGAAGGAAGGGTTCAATACAAGACAAAGGATGAGAAAAGAGGATTTTAGGCAAAGGAGAGATAATTCAGAGAACAATCGAGACCATTGGGCAATGGAGTCAGGAAAGGTTTTACTTGCTATTCAATTTTCAAGGCTTTCAATTGGGCTAGTCATCTAAAGCATTGGATCTTAAAGATGATAGTGTGGTATGAAATGATAGGGAAAGAAGGTGAATGACAAGGAAACCTCCAAGGTGACCACTTAGGAAACAGATCCAGGGACAGGGCATGCCATTAGACACCTGTGATCCACCTCCTAAAAGGTTAACTCTTCAGATAAAGGAAACATTAAAGATTTAAACACAAAGGTGAAAACCTGAGATCATAGAAAGAATTTGAACTTTCAATGCTTCAGCCTCCAACTTAAGGGAACTTAGAAAGGTTCAATTGATTGAAAAAGATGCTAGTGAGATAGAATCAGCCTTCTAAATTCCCAGTATCTCAATTCATTCAATTAAAACCCAACAAGAACATCTAAGAATAGATTCATTAATTCATACATCAACTAGCAGTAAATTTTAGCTACTACAACGGTTAAATTAACTTGAATCAATACTCATATAACACAATCAATAGAAAACATCAAAGGTAGGGAGAGCAGAAACATAGGGTACCATGCAAGGGTATATCCTATGCCAGATTTCTGATGCGTACCAGAGAAGTGTAATGAAATGAATTACAGAAGGAAAATAGATACGAAGTAAGAAAACATCACCGCTGCTTTAAATCAGGATCCAAAGAAATGTGCTTGTCACGTTAAAGAGAAACACCAGTCATGTACAACATTGAAAACAACTTGATATTCAGTTTTAAAACATCTTCCTCAGCCTATCTTACAACTGTTACACATAGAACTATATCTCAAGAGAAATAGGTTACAATTCACAGATATCCGATCAACAACCTTTACAATGAGTTTCTTTATGAGTTTTATAGTTGAAAGAGAGGCAGAGGAGGTAGATGAAACACTAAATGGAGCATTAAAACAGAGCATAGGAAGGGGCTCGAGGCCCATTCTATCTTAATATCTATGCATTAATCTTCGGTACTTTTTGGAAGAAGATTGGGCTTCGACAGGCTGAAATTTACTCCAGGTATGTATTTGATGTAATTTCACTGCAGTAATCTATAGTACTTTGGTGAATAAAAAAAAAGGTATATAAATGACTTTGAGGTCTGCCATACTGCATAACAAATGCTTGGGTAGCATTAGGACTGCTGTCAGGGTGGAAATTTTCTCAGGAACACGATGTAGAATAAAAGCAGTATGGATACTATGTCATTTCTCGGGAGGAAACTTCTGCTGATGTGAAGCACTGATTCGGCCTTCTGTGTTAATCATAAGGTCTTAAATCTGGTACACTTTCCCTTTGATCATTGAATTAAGGCTCAGAATCTTCAATTACAGGCCTTAAACTCTCTGATCTTTCACTAATACTCTTTGCCGCTCCATTATTGTCTCTGTCTGTGAAATTTGGAACTTTAATGGTGCTGGGTAGGTTTACAGAGTTAAAATTTGTCCTTTAATGAAAATTATGATCTAACACCTTCCTAGGCTCTTCTCTGTAATATCTGGCTCTGAAAATGGTCTCTACTGCGCTCTGTGTCACTGAAACAGTGACTGTGAACAATGGCGGTTTACACCGCCTGTATCCTGCAAAAACACACAAATATGTTAAGAAATCCATGCATGGGAGAGGATGGATGCAGTGGAATGTGGTGGAAAAATGTAGTGAAACAGTGGAAAATTGGTCTGATGAAGGTTTGGAGGAGTAATGCACGTGGACCATCCGATCATAACTGGAGGTGATGATCGACGGTGGAGATTAACCAATGGGATGACTTTTTAAAGTTGGGAAAAATGAGAAAGGAATGGAAACATGCGATGAAAAACATATGAAATGGACCTTAGGTGGTGGGACCTGGTCACGACGGAGGGCGATTTGATTTGGACTATCAGATCCCAGGAGGAAATCGACGGTTGTAATGATCCAATGCAATGCTGGGGTCGCGCAATGAGAAATTGTTAAGGGAATGCGAGATGAACTAAGAGCTATTGATCTGAACAAATCAACGGTCGGGATCTATTAATATACTTTCAGGCAATAAAGTGGGGAAGTGGTTTTGCAGCAAAAATAGCTTTTTTCAAGTGGAAAAAGGTGGGTGAGGCGGCTTTTACTTTTCGAACGCGATATGGGTCCCTAGCTGACACGTGGCATTTTGAAACCGCCCATAACGCGTAAATTTTAGACATTAAACTTCGGATGCCAAAAATATGCGATATTGATGTTGGCTATTGGATCTGAGACTGTGAGATTCGACGGTGGTAGATGGAGCATGATACAGAAATGTGCATGATCAGTTAAGGTGGGGTCAAGCGGAAGGTGGTTTGAAAACAAGTCGTCCGATCTATGAATGAAAAAATGAGATCTGGAGAGAGAGATCAAAGGTGGAGGATATGGTTAGTGGGCGGGATTAATCCTGGCTGTCAGATCAGAAGGAATGAACGGTTAGGATCTAATCGGAACCAGAGGAGGCAGGGGCCAAATCTCCGATGGGATGAAGGAGCGATTGCATCTGGGCCGTTGGATTGGCTGCAGATCAACGACTATGATTGGATCGGCGGGAGAGAGATGGGGGGCAAGGGAGCGGAGAGAGATCAAATCCTGGCCATTGGTTCTTGTGGATTCAAAGGCTAGGATCCAATCGGGAGATCGCAATCGAAGAGAACGGAAGGTGGCACTTTAAAAACTTGCGATTGGCGATTAGGGCGGCGATGCGATGTTGCGATGGCCATCGGATTTAAATGTGAATCGATGGTGGAGACGACCATTGGAAGGTTTACAAAGGAGTGCAATCGGGGCGCGATGGGATCATGCGTGGACCATTAGATATTTTTAGATCAACGGCGGAGATTGTTTCAAGGGCCGATGGGAAAATACACCATCGCATCGGAAGAAATCACTTTATAAAAGAAATGCGTGCTCCGTTCAATTTCTGACTCCGATAAGTGCCAAATTCTTTAACGCTTGGTCTTAGTGCTCGGGTGAATGGAGGGGAAGTGGTTAAAGGGCTGGAAAAAAGGGGCTAAGCCTGTATATGGTAGAAAAAGGGGTTTTTGCTTAAAAAACACCGTTTTTAAGGCTAAAAGAGGCTTTCGGTAGAGGTAAACAAGGGATTTAAAATCAAATGAAGGGATTTCACTTGGTTCAAAGGAGGAATTAGATGGTTTGGAAGACTTGGGAGGGATTTTTGGGGTTTAAAAGGGAAACTTTGAAAATGGAAAAAAGGTTAATAATGAGGAAAATTACAGGGATACAAAGGGAAAATCAAGGCCTTTCTCAGCACAATTTTTTCATAGATAGTGAGGCTTTTTTGGATGGAAACAACAGTGAGGATATTTTCAAAGGTAAAGGGCACACAGAGGCTTCAAGGATGAGAGATTTTCATAGGAAATGTATCTCTTGAAGGCTCATAAAAACATTTAGCCACCTGTTTGCTTGAAAAAAATTCATAGGTGGCTAACAATGGCTCCACATGGGGATGGCATCTTCTTGAAGGTGTCAAGAATTCAGAAAATAATATTTGGAGTAGGCTAGATGCCTGATCCTTGAACCATATTTCTTCTTTGATTCAACTATTACAAACATGATGGATATTAATCAACAGAAAACATTCCCCAAACAATCTACCTACCCATCCTACAATCCTAACATTTTTTCTTCAAGGTGCATTTGAATTTGCAGACCTTCTTCATCATTTTTTTTTATTGAAAGCATAAGAAAAAATAATCTAATTCTACCCTTATCACTCCACGAGACCAGATTAAAAAGTTGGCCTCATATCTTCTCTACCTAATCTAATATCTGCTAGGATTAAACTGTCTAGCAGATTTCTTCTCTACATTCTACAACATAAATTTAAAAACAGTCAAACTAGGATTAGACAGTCTAGTTTGCTGTGGATCCAAGGCATAAAGACAGTTTCACATGCACTGGAACTGCAGAAAATTGGAAACAAAATTTCGAAGGCTTGAAATCTTGAAACTTTTGAAGCATCCTTCTTATTTTCATGACTCAAGTTTTGAGGTTGTTAGAGTCACTGTCTTTTTCATTTCAGCTCTGGTTTTGGGCTTGTTAGAGCTGGTCTTTTTCCTTCTTTGCTGGCTCAGATTTCATGCATATTAGAACCAGCTGTCTTCACTTCTCTTGGTTCAGGTTTTGATCATGTTAGAGCCAGTATTTGCACTTCATAGGTTCATGTTTTGAGCATGTCTGAACCTCTCTTTCTCTCTATTATCTGAAACATTTTCTCTTTTTCTTTGAAAATTAAACACAACAATGGTATTTACAATGGAAATGAAAACTGTAAATTGGAAATCAGCAGTAGTAATGTTTGATCATCCTGCCATTGACAGGACTCCCAAACAACTCTGTACCATCTAGCTCTAGTAGAAAAAAGGCATTTGGACCCACAGTGGCGTGGATGATGTATGGACCCTGCCACAAACTGTCAAATTTTCCATGCTTTCCTTTGTCTTCTCTCCTCGAGTCCCACTTTAAAACTTTATCTCCAATCTTGAAGTCACAAGCTTTTGTTCTTTTGTAAAAAACTTCTTTATATTTTCCTACAATTTTAGAGCAATGTTATAGACCTCTTCTCTTGTTTGTTGGAGATGAATTGTTTGATTTATCCTCTTCACCATACTGTCCTCTTCTGTGAATCTCTTGGACTAGTTTAATCACTAGTACCCCAAGGCTGGTAGGAAACACTGCCTTTGTTCCATAAAAAAGATGATATGGTGACATGCCAATGGATTTCTTTGTTGTTAGCCTGTCAGCCCACAAAGCATGCAATAATTTTTTATGCCATGACTTCTTGTTTTCTTCAAGCAGTTTCTTGATGATGGTCACCAAGCTCTTGTTTGATGATTCAGCTAAACCATTACCTTATGGGTAATAAGCAGTTGAATGACCGAGTGCTATCTGATACCTGTGACAAAAATCAATCATTTTATTAGATCCAAAAGCAACAACGTTATCAGTGATTATTTTTCTTGGGCAGCCAAATCTAGAGAGGATGTGGTCTTCTAGGAACTTAATGATGACAGAATCTGTGGCATTCCTAGAAGGTATAGCCTCTATCCATTTTTTGAAGTAGTCTGTGGCTATAAGGATCCAATTATGTTGGGAAGAAGATGTAGGGTGTATTTTTCCTATGAAATCTAGGCCCCATTGTTGGAAGGGAGCCTCAACAGTAATGGTAAAGGGAGGAGCTTTCTTTTGCCTTCAAAAATCTGGCACTTATGGCAGGCAATTATCATTTTATGGATGTCATTGAAAAGTGTAGGCCAGTAATAGCCAGCTCTGAGAATTTTGTTAGCAGTGGCTTTCCAGTTTAAATGGCCTCCACACTCTCTGGCATGGAACTCATGTTTTACCCTCTCTGCTTCAGTTTCAGGAAGACATTTAAGTAGCAAGCCATTTGAATTTTTCTAGTATAAACATTCATTTAGTATGCAATAGTTTTTGGCTTTTAACTTTAGAAATCTGGCCTTAGTATTTAACAGATCGGGAGGGGCATTGAGTTTTGTGAGCACATACAAGATATCATAATACCAAGGAGAGTTCTGAAATTGTTCTTCAGCTGTAGGATCAGGTAACCCTTCCTGCTCATCCAAGGCATCTACCATGTTTATGTCAAGGGCCTGCAAATTAGATTCAACCATTAGTTGAGCTAAGCCCTGACCTTTGATCAATTTTGTGGGTTTTATTTCCAGGTCATATTCCAATATTACGACAATCCATTTGCCCCTCTTTCCATCACGATCTTGAGAATAAATGTCTTTAACCACTATGTTTGGCACGTAGGCTATGATGTGGGAATGCAGTATATACACCCTAAAGTCTTTCAAGGCCTTTACGAAGGCATAGGCCTGTTTTTCCATTATGTTGTATTTTAAGGGTGTGTCCCTCAGAGCTTTGCTGAAGAAAGCAATAGGCTGTTCCATTCCCTCTGAATTTTTTTGCAGCAGAACTGCAGCCACTGTATGCTCGGAGGCAAAGGAAAATATCAGGAAATATTTTGAGAAATCTGGGCTAATTAGGACAGGAGCCTGGGTGAGTGCAAGTTTAACTGATTCAAAAGATTTTTTAGCATCTACAGTCCACTTAACCCTTGCACCTTTTTTTAGCATGTTTGTCATATTCCTGAGGTTCTCAGCTAAGTTGGGAATAAACCTCCTTAAGAAGTTAATTTTCCCAATAAAGGATTGCAACTATTTAATGTTTCTCGGGCGGGTGATCTGAAGTATTCCCTCAACTCTTTGCGAGTCTATCTTAATTCCCTTCTCTAATATAATATGGCCGAGAAGCTTACTTTCTTACAGCCCGAATACAGTCTTCTTGGGATTCAATGACAGGCCGAACCTTCTACATTTTTCAAAAACTCTTCTAAGATGTTTTAGGTGTTCCTCATCAGTCTTGGAGTAGACTGTTATGTCATCCAGATAGATGACAATGAAGTGCCCTATTTATTCCGAAAAGGATATGTCCATTGCTCGTTGGAAGGTCGCACCAGCGTTCATCAATCCAAAAGGCATTTTTACGTACATAAAAGTACCCCATGGAGTGGTGAAAGTGGTCTTGAGTTGGTCTTCTGGGAGTACTAAAACTTGGTTATAGCCTAAAAAACCATCTAATAGGGAGATCCTTTTTGAGCCCACTACCCTCTATAGGATGTGCTCCATCTTTGGCAAAGGGTAATTGTCTTTCAGGGAGGCTCTGTTAAGGTTCCTGAAATCTATGCACAGTCTGATCTCACCTGTTTTCTTTCTCATAGCTACAAGGTTTGAAACCCAATCGGAGAACCTCACAGGCACTATAATTCCTACCTCGTACATATTTTTTGTTTCCTTTTCTACTGCAGGCAGTTGTTTCGGGTTAATTCTGCGAAGTTTCTGTTTGAAGGGTTTTTGATTCTCTTTCAAAAGTATTTTGTGCTGTATAATGTTTATGTCATAGGATTTTAAATCCTCGTAGCTCCAGGCAAACACATCGATGAACTTCTTGAACAAGTAAATATATTTCTTTTTCATGTCTGCAGGCAAGGACTTAGCCAGTTTAATCATCTTAGGCTTATATTCTGTGCCTATGTTGCATTCCTCGACATCAGAGTCTGAGTGTTCTATAGTGGGTTTTTTCGCTACGTCGTCAAAGTCAAAAAGGTCCTCTAAAGGTGCTTGTTCCCTGGGTATGTTCTTATCTTTTGACTGCAACACCTCTATTTCCTCTTTTCCTGCGCCCTTATATTCTTCGGTTGGATTTCCAAGTTGTTCAATTAACACGTTTATTTCAATGTCACGAGGTGATTTTTCTTCATCGGGGGGCTCTTCACTCATGCAACTGTCATCGGATTTGGAGTCTGAATTAGAGAATTCAAACTCGTTCCTACCAGTCAGGAAATCCTCTATCTGCTTGTCGCCCTCAAAGACCTGCCAATATTTCTCGTTATCGAGCACCGCAGGCCTATATTTCATCTGAATGATGATTTTTTTGTCACTGGGAGCTTTATGATATGAACTAGCTATGCAGGCTAATCCATTTGCAACAATGTTCTGACTCCTAGGAACAAACACCAGTTCGTATTCCACAAAGGTTTCCAGTAAATCCATAACGTCATTCCTGTACGCTCTCAATCTAGGGTGTTTCATTGTATACTCACCGTTCAATTGTTTAATTATTAACTCATAGTATCCATGCACAACTATCCTTCGGGCTCCTAGTTTTTTCAATAGGTTCAAACCTAGGATGAGGGCCTCATACCCCGTAATATTTTTTGTGCATTTGAAGTTCAGATTGAAAGCATGACTCTCAGCATAGTCACTCTCTGTGTTATGTAACCACACTCCCGCTCCTGCAATTTTTCTAGTGCAAGACCCATCGAAATTCATTCTCCAAAAGGGACCATTTTCAGGTTTATTATCATTTTCCTCCCTAACGTGGGTTTCACTGGTCTGTTGTATTATGAGGTTTGCATCGTGGTGTGGAGTGTTTTGTTCTTCGTGATGTGCATGTAGTTCAGAGAGAGGACTGATTGGCTATTCGCATTCTGTTTCTTGTTCACTCTGGGTTTCTGTTTCAGTGCACTGTCCAGTGGTTTCTTCCTCATTTTCTCCTATGTCTAGAGTGGCCATTATGTTAAAATCTAAGGGATCTGTTTCATTGTTGCTATCTCTGTTTTCTAGTTCTGGCTCATCTATGGATTCGTCATTGCAGAGGATAAAGGAGTCCAGATCTGTATGTACAGAGTACAAAGGTGCGTTTTCAGGCTTTTCAGGGCTGCTAACCATGAATTTCATTTTTTCCTCTCTATATAGTCTCCTAAGCTGGCTAAAGACAGGGATTGTGGCATATGAGCCATCCATCTGCATTGTACCTTGCAACTTGGCTCCCAATGACCTCGATAGTAACATGCCATACTTAGGTGGCACATCTGCCACTACAACATCCATAACCATACATTTGGCTGGAATCTGGGTCAAGTTCACACACAGATATTTCATTAGGCCAAGGCACTTTACTCTACTAGATTCAAATGAATACAAATCTTTATAAGGATGGGTTATCTCTAGGCCTAGCCTCTCCATAACTACCTTAGGCATTAGGTTGTGTGATGCCCTGAATTCATGCATTGCATTGTGAAGGATCTTGTCATGGATATTAAGACTGATATAAAAAGGAGGTACTACCCCTTCCTGAAACTTCCCTTCGATCTTTGGACCAAACAAAAGGGCTGTTTGGTCATCACTTAGATTGACAGTGTCACTACTTTCACCTAGATTTAAAGCTTTCAAAATTTGGCCTTTATATACATCCTGAGTGGCCAACTCAGAGAGTGGAACATAAATTTTAATTTTAGCAATCTCACTCTCCAAATTGAAGGGAGTCTGGCTCCTTGTAAGACTCAACTCTGTTTTGTTAGCCACCACTTTAGTGGCAGAATCAACATGCTGATTCTCACTATGTACAGTGCTGGTAGCTGTTTTATCAGGAGCGCTAACTACAGTGCTAGTGCTATTAGTTTGTTGACCTTGTTTATCAGTATTCTGGCTGTCTTTCTTTTTTTTCTTCCCATAACTCTCAGTTGCTGATCTGCTGCTTTCAGCAGTTGCTTTAGAAGTTTTCTCAGGCCTTTTCTTAATGGTAATATTAGAAGCTTTTGGTTTGGAATTATATAAGCTCTTTTTGCTTCTAAGTTCATACTATTCTCTGACCTGCATAATGGCATTTTCAAATCCAAGTCTGTAATCCTCAGATTCTAACCTTTCCTCATCCCAATATGAGGGTGAGGGCTGATCTTCCTCTGTGGAATAGTTATGGATTGAGTTATCTATCTCAAGCATATTTATTGTGTTCCCCTCAGATCTTCTATTATCCCCTCATCCTCATCAAGGAAATTCTCTTGAAATGGGGGTATGACTTGTTGATCAGAGTCTCTTTTTCTGTTGGGAGTGGTATTGTTTCTCCTAAAGTTCTAGTTCTGGTTGTGATTTTGGTTTCTGTTTTGATTACTGACTGAGACAACCATTTTTTCCATCATTTGCTGCAGCTTGTCCATGTTTTTGGCTAGATGGTCATACTTGGGATCAGATGTGGAAGCTGCAAAATCATCTCTATATGTTACCCTTTTCTCAGCCCTCATTCTGGCTTTCTTCTCAATCAGGTTAGCCTCTACACTCACTGCTCCTTTTTGCATATCTTCCAATGTGTTATAATCTCTCTCCCTAAGCTGGTAGGCCATGTCAGCATCAAATCCTTCGAGATATTTCACTAGAGCCATACCTTGGGAAGGTTTCATGTGTGGAGGAAGAGCGTTGTAAATGCTGTTAAACCTTGTATAATAGTCATGGACACTCTCTCATATATTTCTTTTAAGATTTTTGTATTCTGCTAAGATTTGGAGAGGGTTGGTCTTGAATTCCCATTTGTTTATGAAGGATTGATATAAAGAGGGAAGATCATGGATGCTATTAGGAGGTAGGCCTTGGAACCACTTCTTCACATCACCTCCTAAACTCTGGGAAAAGATTCTCATCTTGACTATCTCATCATCTATTTCCATATAGTCAAAGGAATATTCCATCCTATCTACATGGTGTTGATCTGTAGTGGACTCTTTTGCAGTGAAATGTGGGATTTTTGATTGGTAATCGTTGGGTAAGGGCACTAGAGGCTGACGTAACACTAGAGGTGCATACCAGGCTACCATAATGGTGTTTTGAGGAGGTAAAGGATTAGCTTGAGCAGCTGGTATGTGGATGACAAGGATACTAGGACCAGCAGAAGTCTGTTGAGCCGATTTAGGATGACAAAGCCCCAAGTTTTGAATGAAATGAATATCTGGAGGTGTAGATGGAGGGGTCTCTCTATCCCTGATATGTTGATCACTGTGAGGGGGTGAACCTGGAAGCTCAAGGTCTGACTGGTCTAGATTACTGAATGACCTGGCTCTAGGTAAACTGCTCGGTAGGTCTGAGTCAAACTGATTATCTGATAGAGCTGTAAAATCTTCTGGTGCAGAGTTAGCTCTATGGATATGTCTAGAAATAGTTGGCTTCCTAGGTGTAGGAGATTTCCTAAGAATGTTCTCAGGGTTGTCAACTATTTCAGGTGGGTCTGGGTTAGGATAAGCTCTTGTGTGAATGGTTCTTGAAGCCAGAATGCTTTTCTGATAACAAAGAAGCTTAATCCTACTTGTCACTTCTAATATGGTTGATGTTGTAATGGAGGCTGGTCTCCCATTGGAGTCTTATGTGAACCAAGATAATCAGCAGGCCTACTGATTACCAGTGGAGTCTTTAATCATTAAGGAACTATGGAGTCGCCAGGTGGAATTTTTAGGATGTTTCAAGAAGGTATACTATCCACCATAGTGATTAACCACCAAAATAGGCTACTACGGTCTTCCTTGAGTCTTGGAAGTGTTTAAAGGTGTGTTTTACTCAAATCTTCCCCAGCGGAGTCGCCATTATGTTGGAGTTCCCATGCTTTGGCAAGTTTGGAAATAAAAAAAGATGAGACAACATCAGAACCACTTTCAGACCTTAGGATCTAGTTCTCCTAGGTCCAGAGAGGGATCTCTCTATAAAGGCAAAGATATATGTCCTCTGAAGTTCAGTTTTTTAAAGATATCAGGCTAGTTATACAGTGCGAGTTTTGTTTGTTTTTTATTGTTTGTTTGGTTGCTAGGAATTGGGAAGGAAGGGTTCAATACAAGACAGAGGATGAGCAAAGAGGATTTTAGGAAAAGGAGAGATAATTCAGAGAACACTCGAGACCATTGGGCAATGGAGTTAGGAAAGTGTTTACTTGCTATTCAGTTTTCAAGGTTTTCAATTGGGCTAGTCATCTAAAGCATTGGATCTTAAAGATGATAGTGTGGTATGAAATGATAGGGAAGGAAGGTGAATGACAAGGAAACCTCCAAGGTGACCACTTAGGAAATAGATCCAGGGATAGGGCATGCCATTAGACACCTGTGATACACCTCCTAAAAGGTTAACTCTTCAGACAAAGGAAACATTAAAGATTTAAACAAAAAGGTGAAAACCTAAGATCATAGAAAGAATTTGAACTTTCAATGCTTCGGCCTCCAACTTAAGGGAACTTAGAAAGGTTCAATTGATTGAAAAAGACCCTAGTGAGACAGAATCAGCCTTCTAAACTCCCAGTATCTCAATTCATTCAATTAAAACCCAACAAGAACATCTAAGAATAGATTCATTAATTCATACATCAGCTAGCAGTAAATTTTAGCTACTACACTGGTTAAATTAACTTGAATCAATACTCAGATAACACAATCAGTAGAAAACATCGAAGGTAGGGAGAGAAGAAATATAGGGTACTATGAAAGGGTATATCCTATGCCAAATTTCTGATGCGTACCAGAGAAGTGTAATGAAATGAATTACAGAAGGAAAACATATACGAAGTAAGAAAACATCACCGCTGCTTTAAATCAGGATCCAAAGAAATGTGCTTGTCACGTTAAAGAGCAACACCAGTCATGTACAACATTGCCAACAACTTGATATTCAGTCTGAAAACATCTTCCTCAACCTATCTTACAACTTTTACACAGAGAACTATATCTCAAGAGAAACAACTTACAATTCACAGATATCCGATCAATAACCTTTACAATGAGTTTCTAGCTGAAAGAGAGGTAAAGGAGGTAGATGAAACACTAAATGGAACATTAAAACAGATCATAGGAAGGGGCTCGAGGCCCATTCTGTCTTAATATCTATGCATTAATCTTCGGTACTCTTTGGAAGAAAGAGTGGGCTTCGACAGGTTGAAATTTACTCCAGGTATGTCTTTGATGTAATTTCACTGCAGTACTCTGGTGAGCAAAGGTAGATAAATGACTTTGAGGTCCATATCACATAAAAATGTCGGGTAGCATTAGTACTCATCGGGGTGGAAATCTTCTCGGGGAACACGATGTAGAATAAGTACGGGTACTGTGTCCTCTCGGAGAAACACTGTTGGTGGGCTTAACGATTGACCTTGTGTTAATCATAAGGTCTTCAATGGTACACTTGCCCTTTGATCATTGAAATTAAGGCTCAAAATATTCAATTACGGGCCTTAACGGCCTTAAACTCTGCGATATTTCGAGATGCTCTTCTTAGTTTTCCATTCTTGTCTGTTTTGTGGTGGAACTTCAATAGTCTTGAGGAGGTTCACAATTAAAAATATGTCCTTTAATAAGTACTTGCTCTAACACCTTCCCGGACTCTTCTGTGTCCTTTACGGCTGCGAAAATGGTCTCTCACAACGGCTGCGTCCAATATTTGAAAGGTGACTGTGAACGATGGCGGTTTACACCGCCTGTATCCTGCAAAAACACACAAATATGTTAAGAAATCCATGCATGGGGAAGGATGGATGCAGTGGAATGCGGTGGAAAAATGCAGTGAAAAAGTGGAAAATTGGTCTGATGAAGGTTTGGAGGAGTAATGCGTGTGGACCGTTCGATCATAACTGGAGGTGGTGATCGACAATGGAGATTAACCAATGGGATGACTTTTGAAAGTTGGGCGAAATGCGAAAGGAATGGGAACATGTGATGAAAAACATATGAAATGGACCTTAGGTGGTGGGACCCAGTCATGGCGGAGGGAGATTTGATTTGGACCGTCAAATCCTAGGAGGAAATCGACGATTGCGATGATTCGATGCAATGCTGGGGTCACGCGATGAGAAATTGTGAAGGGAATGCGAGATGAACTGAGAGTCGTTGAACTGAATAGATCAACGGTCGGGATCTATTAATAGAATTTTGGGAAATAAAGTGGGGAAGTGGTTTTGCAGGCAAAACAGTTGTTTTCGCGTGGCAAAAGGCAGGTGAGGCGGTTTTTACTTTTCAAACGCGATATGGGTCCCTGGCTGACACGTGGCATTTTGAAACCGCCCATATCGCATAAATTTTAGACATTAAACTTCGGATGCCAAAACTGCGCTATATTGATGCTGGCCGTTGGATCTGAGACCGTGAGATCCGATGGCAGGAGATGGAGCACAATACGGAAATGTGCGCAATCAGTTAAGGTGGGGTCAAGCGGAAGGTGGTTTGAAAACAGGTCGTCCGATCTATGAATGAACGACTGAGATCTGCAGGGAGAGATCAAAGGTGGAGGATATGGTTAGTGGGTGGGATTAATCTTGGCCATCGGATTATAAGGAATGAATGGTCAAGATCTAATCGGACCTAGAGTAGGCAGGGGCCAAATATCCGATGGGATGAAGGAGCGATTGCATCTTGGCCGTTGGATTGGTTGCAGATCAACGACTATGATTGGATCGGCGGGAGAGCGATGGGGGTAAAGGGAGTGGAAAGAGATCAAATCTTGGCCATTGGTTCTTATGGATTGAAAGGCTAGGATCTAATCAGGGGATCATAATAGAAGATAACGGAAGGTGGCACTTTAAAAATTTGCGATTGGCGATTAGGGCGGCGATGCGATGTTGCGATGGCCATCGGATTTAAATGTGAATCAACGGTGGAGACGACCATCAGAAGGTTTACAAAGGAGTGCAATTGGGGTGCGATCGGATCATGCGATAACCGTTAGATCTTTTCAGATCAATGACAGAGTTTGTTTCGAAGGCCGATGGGAAAATACACAATCGCATCGGAAGAAATCACTTTATAAAAGAAATGCACGCTCCGTTCAACTTCCAACTCTGATAAGTGCCAAATGCTTTAGCACTTGGTATTAGCACTCAGGTGCATGGAGGATAAGTGGTTAAGGGGCTGGCCAAAATGGGCTAAGCCTGTATATGGTAGAAAAAGGGTTTTTGGCTTAAAAACAACGTTTTTAAGGCTAAAAGAGGCTTTCGGTAGAGGTAAAAAAGGGATTTAAAATCAAATGAAGGGATTTCACTTGGTTCAAATGAGGAATTAGATGGTTTGGAAGGCTTGGAAGGGATTTTTGGGGTTTAAATGGGAAAATTTGAAAATGGAAAAAAGGTTAATAATGAGGAAATTTGCAAGGATGCAAAGGGCAAATCAAGGCCTTTCTGAGCACAATTTTTTCACAGATAGTGAGGCTTTTTTGGATGGAAACAATAGTGAGGATATTTTCAAAGGTAAAGGGCACACAGAGGCTTCAAGGATGAGAGATTTTCATAGGAAATGTATCTCTTGAAGGCTCATAACAACATTTAGCCACATGTTTTCTTGAAAAAAATTCATAGGTGGCTAACACACTCAACCACTAGCGTCAATTGACGACATGCGCCGTTGGCTGCAATTTATTTTGACTAATCCATAAAATTTGACCATGATTCCTATATTTGACTTGATCGTTGACCATCAACTTGAATTGATCATTTCGGTTATCCATCACTTAGTCTGTTTTCCTCAACCAACAGGTTACCTAGTTGGTTCACCTCCACTAGACTGTCGAGTTTTATCCTAGTCGATCAACCTCGTGACTACCTAGTTGACCAATTACACCCTAATTGATTGATTTTCCTTTGTAAAGAATATAAAATCTCGAAATTATCCCACATTTTTATAAGAGTCTTCTTAGTAGAAAGATGGGATATCATGCTTCAATGAAACATGACAACAATGCTCAATGCCTCTCTACAACAATGTCAAGATTTGTAAAAAAATACACATTTTCCAAAGTTTCTACCTTTAGAAACACTTTCTTGTTTTCCACCATTCCATTAATGAAATGTGTCAGGCCAAGAGTAACTATGAATGAATTTATGTCTTTTCCTTAAGATAGAATATGACTATATACAAGGAAAGGTAGACTATTGGGTTTCATCTCCCAATGTCTCTTCATCTTCCATATTCATTTATTTTTCTCTTTACAATATTTACATAGGATTCCTAATCCAAAATATTGTTGATTTTTGTGTAGCTTGGGAGGTACTCCAAGCCCTAGGGTTCGAGGATTGGAGGGAAAAACACCACAAGTAGGCTTGTGGGCTTGGAACCCAAGCTTGGGGTTTTGCACCCATCGGGATTTGGGCCAAAACCATGAGCACATTTCGAAATGTGATGGATGAGGATAATAGTTCTCAGCGAGAATATTCTAACGCAATGAGAATCATCTGATTCCGAGTTGTAAAATGGAGTTATGAATTTTTGAAGTTATTTAATGGGTTGCACATGAAGTGTCATGACCATCTCGATGTAAAAATGACTTGTGAAATTTGTTCAATCCATTAGATAACATTGGAGAATCCCTCTTGTTGATGCATAAAAACCATGTGTTGTGGGTTATTGAGTGACCTCAAGGAGCATAGAAAGGAGCTTGTTTAAGGAGGAAGGAGGTCATAGTATACCTCAGAGAACTGCATCCCTAGGAGAACCAACAAAGAGGAGAATGAAATCATTCTTGTGTGATCTGAATGAAGTATGTTAGTGTCAATGTGCTAATTACTCTTTCAGATTCTGAATAGAATGTCTTATGTGTGCTTAAGGGTTCAAGTTCTCTTGCAAATTATCAAGTCTCATGAGTGTTTTTCATGTTAATTTAATGAACAATTTAACATAAGACAAAGGTTGAACAACAAAAAATAAAAATATAGTACATCACCATAAAACACGTCAACACAAGTATTTGATGAAGGAGTTCACCCCTCCTAGGCTACATTTCCTTGGTCCAACTTCCACGGCTTGGGCCTCTATATTATTCTCAAATTTACAAAATGACTTATTTACAATGCTTTTCTGCTCCTGAAACCTACACCAATGACTCCAGAATGCCCAAAAATGGTCATCTAGCCTCTTTCTGCACTTGATATGGTTAAAAAATCCAAACGTTATGACCATTTACATTTTCTCTACAATTTTAGGCCTAAATTTAGCTAACTAGAGCTAAATCTAGTTAGCTGGAGTTAAACTGGAAGTTTCTACCGAAATTGATGGTTTGCCAACTTAATCTTCATTAAGTTAAGTAAGCGTGTTAGTGCTAATTAAGCACTACTTTGCACTAAACCTGTTCTTAGGATAATCTCAGATTAATTATGGATTATGGTTTAATTAATACATGTTTAGAGTTTAATTAAAATTCGCTCTTAGATTTGTCTCCGCCGGTGGTCATCGGGCCATGGTTCTATGCACTGGGGGCTGGTCCCCTCTCCCCTCGCCATTGAACATGGTATAATTTAAATAGATGTGGCACTGCAATAAGGTTAGGACTCATCGTGTGGCAGAGTGGTTATGTGTGGCGTTGGCTTATGGGAGGTCATGGGGTCGAACCCAGACGCCTCTGCCTGGACTCAACCATAAATTTTTGATCCGCGATCCACGATGGGGGGGGCACATGGTGGCCTTAGGCTGCACCACGTGTCCTCACCCAATTGGACCAAATTCAAACCAAACAAAAATTTCCACATAACTCGGATTCTCAGCCAATGAAATGCTGCCACTTGGTAGTCCAGTATTCACCAGAGGAAAATGACAAAATTCGACCCTACCCAGTTAGCATGCCACGTCAACAGTACACACTGCTGACTGGGCACCTGTCTGTCCTTTTTAAAAAAAAAAGTGTTGCCTGCTTATTAAAGCGAACATAACTCATTTCCAGGAGCATACAGATTCCATTTTGTGTGAAATGAAGTGCGCAAGACTTAGAACCACGACCACTACGCGGTCGTTAAAGTTTCGAGCCATTCTGAGAACTTTGATTTTTGAGCATAAAAATGAGCCCCTGATCATTCCTCCCCACTGGAAGCTTTTGGACCCCAAAATATCATATTCAGTTTCTAAATAGGCGAGGGTACAATTCCCTCAACTTCCCAATTTCAATCCATTTGGAATTTGAAGGATTTGTTCCTTTAAGCCCCACTCGAAGATAGTCGAAAATTCCTCTTGTCGATGTCCTTGTCCTCCTATCAAGTATGGTGTCTTGCTATAGGTCAACAAAGAAATCTGGAGAAAAATGTTCAATATATGGCAGTTGAAGATTCTCTCCTTGATCTTCATTCAAAGGAGGCTCATACAATCTCAATTTTTCAACATTAACAACTGAATAAATTTGCACGTATGTAGGAAAATCAAGCTTGAAGGCATTGTTACCAATCTTTTCCAAAATTTTGAAAGGACCATAACGGATTGCTTTCAAATTTTTACCTTCTCCTTGAAGCCTTTCCATGCTAATGTGAAGCCAAACAACTTGAAACTTATGATCCACATGATGTTTGTTGTGCCTCGCTTGTACTTGCCTTGAATTTTCTCTAGTTGATCTTGCACTGCTTGATGAATCAACTGAATATTCTATATGAATTTATTTTCTTTATCCATGTCTCTATGTCCATCGATAGCTACATATTTCCCAAAAATGAAATCCAATAGTTATTTTGGAAAGTATCCAAGACATGCCTCAAATGACGATGTTTGAGCAGAGGAATGTTGGGCACGATTGTAAGCATGCTGAATGTAATGCAACTGTTCATCCCACAACTTCGGATGTTTGCTGCAATATCCTCTAAGAAGATGAATGAATTTTCTATTGACTACCTCGGTTTGACCATTTTTTTATGGATGAAAGGCTATACTCTTCTTCAACTTAGTGTCAAGCAAGTCCCACAAACTTGACCAAAAATTCCCAACAAATCGAGAATCTCGATCATTTACAATAGATGTAGGCAACTCAAAATGAACCCAAACATTTTGAAAGAAAAGATGAGCTGTTTGTTCAACTATAACTTTCTTTTTACAGGGCATCAAAATACACATCTTTCTGAACCTATCCACAACTACATACAAATAATAATCTTCTTTGGAAAGTTACTTAACACTAGGCAATGCATGTAACAAAGCTGCAATAGAAGAAAAAATAGCAATGAAATTCCTCCAATACTGTGCTGCTCCTAGAAAACTTCTTACCTCTGTGACTATCTTGGGTGTAGGCCAATTCACAATGAACTCAACTTTAGAGGGGTTTATCTTCAACTCACCTCCTCCAACAATATGTCCCAAATACACTAAAGAAGTTTGACCAAATTCACATTTCGACATCTTCAAAAACATTTGTTCTTTTCTCAAGGCATCAAGCACCTTTCTCACATGCATGACACGTTCTTATTGTGATTTGCTGAATATCAAAATATCATCTAAGTAGACAATGAAAAACTCATCAAGAAATGGTATCAATACATCATTCATAACTCTCATGAAAGTAGATGGAGCATTGTAAAGACCAAAAGGCATAACAAGCCACTCAAACAATCCTTGTTTAGTTTTAAATGTGATCTTCCATATGTCCTCTTCAAATATTCTAACTTTGATAACCACTTCTTAAATATAACTTGGTGAAATACTTTTCATACCTCAATTGATCAAGAAAATCATCAATCCTTGGGAGAAGATAATGATTCTTTATCATGATTTTGATGAGTGCATGGAAATCCACACACATGTGCCATGTTCCATCCTTCTTGGGCACCAATACAATCGATGAACCACATGGCGAGGTAGATGGACGAATGATACCTTTATTCAAAATTTATTGGATTTGCTTCTTGATTTCTGCACTTTCCATTATCGACATGCGATACATGCCAATGTTAGGGAGTGGAACATCCTGCTGCAGCTGTATCTCATGTTGGATTCCTCTCTTGGGAGGTAACCCCTTTGGTTCCTGAAACATATCTCCATGCCGACTTTCCACATCAAACAACTCATATTTTAATCTATCATCACCACCTTAAAAAGATTCATAATCCTTATCATTCTTTTGTTTGATCATAAGAAGCACAAAGTTTTTTCTTGAATTTACTAGCCTCTTCATTTTCCCAACATTAACTAAAGAGAGGTTTATCATTTTGCGATGAGCTCTCGCAATATATTACACTCCATCTTTGAACAAGTGGTACTTGTTCTCATGGAAATAAAATATTTCTTTCCTGTCATAGAGATATGGACTACCCAAAACAATTCCTGATATGTCAAGCGGTACAACATCTAACTCAACTTCATCAACAAAGTTTGTGGTAATTGCAAATCGAAAAATACATTTTCCTGTAACTTGTAAATTTGTATCCTTGGTTATCCAACCCAATGGGTATGGCTTATGATGAGGTAAGGTTTCAAGATTAAGATTCTTGACTAAGTCTTCAGATATTAAGTTCTCTTGAGACCCGCTATCAAATAGTGTGTCAATTTTTGTATGTTTTGGGATCACTCTTACGTGAAACAACTCTCTTCTTATTTCTTCACTTGGAGCGTTACTGTGGCAATTTGATGAACTAGTACTTGCTATGACTTATTTTCCCTCTGTGACCATGGCTGCAATTTTAGTCTCATCTCTTGAGTCGGATCCAAGATCCTGTTTTGTGGTAGCGGTTGTCTTTTGTTTCCCCTTGTTGTTGAATTTCTTAGGCCTCAATTCTAGATGAAGCTTCCAACAATGGGCTTCATCGTGACCCTCTTTGGAACAATGAGTACATGTGGTTTTCTCCCCTTCTTTCTTAATGGATGCATTCTTCTTTTGTTTACCCTTGAAAACCTTTCCTTTTTCACCACCCTTGAATGGTTTATTTTTACCCTCTTCTTGTACATTTTTCCCTCTTGCCTCAAGGTGTGTAGCTTACACACAGACCTCATCTAGATTAGTGGATTAAACATGAGGATGGTATGTTTCAGATAACTATGAAAACCCCCTATGTACTTCAACAAACTTTATTGGCTATGAAAATCAGCACCTAACATAAGAGCTCTTCTCTTAAATTCATGAGTGTAATCTTGCACACTTTGACCTTTCAAATGTCTAAAATTTTGCCAACTCATCACAGCTTTTTGCATTTAATCTAGAGGATAGAATTGATTTTTAATGGAAGCAATAAAATTTGACCAAGAGACTGAGATCTTACCATTTTTCTTAATCTCCTCTTGTGTCTTTGCTTCCCACCATACAAGTGTTGCTCCCTCCATTCTCAAGGAAGCCAATTGAATATTTATATCATCTTCTTGAAGGTTATGGATTCTACAATAAACCTCCAATTGACGAATCCAATTATCCAACTTCTCTGCATTCACTTTTCCATTATACATCAGAAGCTCAAATTTAATATCAAGTTTAATAAGGGGTGATTTACCAACTCCTTTTGAAGTATGTGTATGAACAAAGGGAAAAGTTGTGGTAGTGGAAGATGATGATGAGGAAGGCGAAGATGGTGGTGAGGATGATGGTGGAGTGGATAGTGGCTTCTTACCATCTCCATGGCATACTCCTCTTGGATTACCCTCTCCTATTTGAGGCCTTGAAATTTCTCCTTGCATCCTTAAATTCCTCTCCTCATAGAGGAATTTAACCATCTTAGTCATATCAAAGAATGCCTTCCTGAATGCTCTCTCATCTCCTGTCATGGTAGGTTCTCCTTCACAAGACATTCTCACTGAAGACTCAACTTCAACTTGAGAATGCTATGGTGTTGAAGACTTTGGCAACCTTGACCTTCTTCCTCTTGACCCAACTGCAGGGCTCTCAACCAACTTCCCTTCTCCTATTTTGAGTTTTAACCTTGTAAGCATGAAAAAAACATGCAAAAAATTAGATCCCTTATTGCACCACAAAACCTAAATACCAAGAGTTATGATACCAAAATGATCTAAAAGAATGTTAGTGTTGCTGTGCTAATTAATCTTTCACATTCTGAATACAATGTCTTATGTGTGCTTAAGGGTTCAAGTTCTATTGAAAATTATCAAGTCTCATGAGTGTTTTTCATGTTAATTTAATGAACAATTTAACATAAAACAAAGGTTGAACATCAGAAAATAAAATTATAGTACATCACCATACAACATATCAACACAGGTATTTGATGAAGGAGTTCACCCCTCCTGCGCTACATCTCCTTGGTCCAGCTTCCATGGCTTGGACCTCTATATTATGCTCAAATTTGAAAAATGACTTGTTTAAAATTCTTTTTTTTCTCTATAAAAATGCACCAATGAGTCCATAATGCCCAAAAATGGTCATCTATCCTCTTTTTGTACCTGATTTGGTCAAAAAATCCAAAATTTATGACCATTTACATTTTCTCCATAATTTCAGGCCTAAATTTAGCTAACTAGAGCTAAATCCGGCTAGTTGGAGATAAACTGGCAGTTTCTGCCAAAATTAGCATTCCGCCAACTTAATCTTCATTAAATTAATAAACTGTGGTTAGCCCTAATTAAGTATTTCTTAGCGCTAAACCTGTGCTTAGGATAATCCCAGATTAAATGTGGATTACGTGCTAATTAATACAGGTTTAGTGTTTAATTAGACTTGGCTTAATACTAAAATTTGTGCTTAGGATTTGGCTCTATTGGTTGGTTATGCACTTAAGTCCTATGCACTGGGGGTTGGTCCCCTCTCCCCCCGTTTTTTAACATGGTATAATTTAAATATGTATGGAACTTCTTACGGTTAAGAACTAACGGTGTGGCTGAATGGTAACGTGTGGTGCTGGCTTATGGGAGGTCGCGGGGTCGAACCCCACTGCCTCTACCCGAACTCAACAATAAATTTTTGATCCCTGATCCACCATGGGGGGCAAGTGGCGGCCCTAGGCTGCACCACGTGTCCTCACCCAATTGGACCAAATTTAAACCAAACAAAAATTGCCACATAACCCGAAAATTCAACCAATACCATCTTGCCACTTGGCAGTCCATTACTCACCAGAGGATAGTGAAAAAATTCAACACGAGTCAACATCGTAATATTCCAAAATTTTTCGACAATAATTTGGAATATTAATTTTCACTGATTTCACATAGGAGGAGAATAAATGAGTAAGGAGGCTTGTGCATAGTGATAATCTTAATAAAATCCCTCATAGTATGAATGGGGATCATCATTGGAGCTGGTTTTCACACCCTCATGTGTGAACAGGGTTATTTGCAAGTGGACAAGGTCAAGTGACCAAGTCAATAGCACTGGGATAAGAGGTGGAGAGCACTTAGAGAAGCAGCGCAGTATGAATGAGGAAAGGGTTATTTGGTGAAGGAAAACCTAAGAGGAGTGGGACCCATGGAGAGGGGATTTCACTTGTTTAAAAGGAGGGCAAGGAAACCATTGTTTCTCATGCTTGTATTATTCATCTTATTGTCTATTCAGACAATTGAGCATTCTTTGCTGTTTAGCAAGAATTGTGAGGGGAATTCCTGTTTAGGATTCCTTCTCCTTCTTGAGAGGTCTCTTGAGGGATTGTTCTTCATTTTCCTCACATCTAGGCTTGAGGCAAAGCATCCTTCATCAATACACCGTTATTTCTGCACCAGAGTAATGTTGTGTCGCTGGGTGTGTAGTGAGGGTTCACTACACCACCTTCATCAGCTATTTTCAAAGGAGGAGTCCCTCTTTCCTTTGAGATATCATATTGGAGGCATTCCGGAGAATATTGCAGATTTTGCAATCCAGGCCAACTCTTTCCCTAGCCCTATAGCGTAGTTCCATCCAGTAACTACGTTATTTTAGAGGAGCATTTGTAGTGGGGCTCTTGTAGATTGTTGGAGGGGGAGATCTTTGGTGAAGGGATCAGCCTTTCATCCTAAAGATCCATTGGAGGAGGCATATTCAGTTTGGGTATCATCTATTTCCATCTCCATATAGTTCTATTTCTGAGTTGCTGTAGCTACCCAACAACTCCAACATTTTGCAGTTTTTGTATTTTATTGCCAATCCTTCCAGGATTGACATGAGGTAGTCTTTGGGAGTTGATATCTTCACTTTCAATGTTGTATTGAGTCTTATATTGATTTATCCATGTATTTGACATATGTAGCATGCATTTTCTCTATAAAAATGCACTGTCATAGCTTGGCATACATTGTGTAGCAGTGGTTTTGTTATGAATCATGTACTTGTCTCTTGAGGCTGAGCATTGCCTATCTTGTGTATCATTTCCTAAATATCTTGTATGTATTTGTTGCTGCTATTATTTAATGAGAAGGCTATGCATTTCTCTCACATTTCTATGAGTTGAATATTCTTGCTATTTTGCTACACCGTTATAGTTTCTTGTTATTCTTTGGAGCTCCAACTTTAGAATATCTTGAGATATTCTTATTGTTGTAGCATTTTCGGATTTAGAACATTACGGTGGTATCAAAGAATGATCTTTGGCTCGGTCGGTGGATCTCGGCCATCATGCTATCAAGGAGAGAGAAGATGAAGACTCCACTATGTGGAGAGAAAAAGGAAGATAATCTTACAAAGCTTCTTCCAAGATCTGTACATAGAATTCATGAAGAATTTGAGAAGATAAGGAGGGGGATATGTACAAGATCTCCAAGAGGGTTTGAAACTGAGTCAAACTCTAGATTCTCCTATAGGGAGTGTGAGCATGCAGCCACACCCTATGATGTACAACGCAGTCACATGGCCAGTTTTTCCATAAGGAAGGAAGAAGGAGGAGGAATTCCAAAGAAAGGAACTCTTGGTGGTTTCTTGCATGAGTATGAATCTCAAACTCAGAAGTTTAGAGATCATATTACCTTTCTGGAGTTTTGCAAGACCTTGGTGAGGAGGAGCAAGCAGCATGATATGGATATATTTCTTCTATCTATATTTTCTAGTTCCCCTACATGTTCAGCCAGGGCTTGGGTAGAAGAGCTAGACACCTTTCTACAACAGCATCAGATTTCCGAAGATGAAGCCATTAGAATAGCAGCGCCGCACTTTGGAGGGAAGGTCTATGCATGGTGGTTATTTGAGTCATTTACTTTGAAAAATGAAAATACGTCTTCCTATGCAATGTTAATTAGAACTTTTATGAAGAGATTTGGTAGGAGGAATTATGAAACACATATGGAGGGAACAAACACATTCAAACAAACAAAACCCTTTCATGTGATGAAGAAAACCATAGACTCAGAATAATTTCAGAGAACCATGAAGGAGGTTGATATCTTGCATGATACTTTATTGGAGGCAAGACCTTCATCTTTCATTTTGGCACAAGAAGGCACAAATATCCCTTTTCCAAAATAGGATCCCATCATTGGAGGGTTTCCCAATCATGTTGAGGAAGCTGAGGGCAACAACGCTGTCATTTCTAAAGTTGATATAGTACCTCATGTAGAGGAAGGAGGAGCTCTTTCTCCAACTAGAGGGATTCTTGCATCTTTGCAAGGAAGTCCCCAGGATCTCATACATGGAGGTCCAAGAACAATCAATGAGCAGCATGATTGTGCAGCATTGCAGCTGAAAGGAGGAGGAAGGGAGGAAGAGCAACATCATGTGATGAGAAGCACATACCCTTCTCTATTTCAGAGAGCTAGTGAAAAGAAGAGGCATATTTTATTGCGCTATGAGAGCAAGGGCAAGGGTGCCCAACCATATGTATAGTCCAATCTTAACATTGATGTCTCACTGCATAGAGGCATTCCACCAGGGAGGCCACCAGATCTATCATTGATGAGAGACATTTTGTCTTTAGATTCATCGCTCTTGGATTTTTGAGAGGTGAAGAATTTGGAGGATAAATTTGGCATGGGGGATGTCAAAGTAGCAGACAACAGTAGGAGGAGAGCCACACATGCCAGATCACCATCGTTGTCCCTTAGGAGGATTGATCCTTATTGGAGATCTCAGCTTTTGGTAGAGTACTCCAAGGATCTTGGTGCATGCATGATTCTAGATGACCTGGATGGAGATGACAGATATCAGGTGGATGATATGGTCATCTATTCTTATGACAGAGTCTTCTTGACTGGAGATTCTAGTCTCAAGGGGAAGTTGCTTCATGCAACATATGAGGAATTCTTTTCCATGCATTTTGATGCATATCTTGCCTTGGCAGAGGAGTTCATTTGGGAGGGCATCTATCAAGACATACATCAGCATATAGAGAGATGCAGAGCCCAGATGATGATGGAGGATAGGTCACAACCACCTTCCTACTCATTGGGAGTAAGGGAGCACTTTCAGTTGAGCCATTTCAGCTCAAGTCTTCGAGTACATGATGGAGAATGTACGATTTCACCTTATGTTTTGTACTTCTTGTCATTTTATGAGTAGCATATTGTACCAAGTAGGATTATACCTTCTTGAATATTATATATTGATGTAATTGAAGCCATTTGTAGCATTGAGATTGGCTATATCATTGGTGGTTTGTGTGGAAAGCCACATGATTCTTGGTGTGCACCATTGGCACCAAATTGTACTTTCATATTTCTATCTTGTAAAATTATTGTGGCAGCATACAAGTGGCTGGAAGGGAACTTGTTTATATTTGATTTGATGCAGGCAAGGGATGCACTATGCTAGTTCCATGGGTGGAACTATGATTCACTCTCTGGTTTTAATTTGACAACTTGTTCTTATGGTACTATGCTTCCATGTATTGCTGATATGTTTATGTTTATGGGGAGCTTCTATTGGAGAGTGGGCTTGAGATTGAGGATGCCCATTGGGAGCATGATTCTCCTTACTATCCATGTTGTACATTTCAGGAGGAACCATGGGCCAACCATGATTTACACATTAAATTTATTTTCTTCTTGTGGGAGGAACCACTTGAAGAGCTTGAGGAGGCATTCCATGGATCATGAGAAGATGGAGGAGTTAGCACCACCAACTCTTTTCCCTTTGAGGATGAGGGGAAATTCAATTATGAGCCACTCCATTTTTATGAGAAAAACATATGGTGAGATTATTTTTATTTTCATGATGATTTGTCTATATATATGCATCTCTTAAGCTTATATGTGCAGGGATTTGCTCAAAGAAGAATTATTCTTCCTTCTAGATTTGATGGTCTACATAAGGCCATTATAGATGATCACTTCCTAAGGGGATATGGGGAGGAGATTTCTCATGGAGAATATACTCACATTGCACATTATATCATTCACTATCTCCATATTGGTGAAGATATTGGGACAGAAAGAAAATGGTGGGGAGGCCACCCATCATTTTATTTTCTATGGCAGTGGAGAGTCAAACTGTGTTGGCTACATTTGAGGGACCATTTTCCTTCTCCCTTACTTCACATGGCAGCCAGAATGATTCTCCTTATGGTTATCTTGGTTGATATTTCTAAATCTCTTCTTGGGAGCATGATTAGAGGAGAGACACATTGGGTGAATGTGTCCTTGGAGGGAGAAAACTCCCACACACTTTGCACTACATGTTCTAAAGGGAGCATGGGAAATGGTATAGCCACTACAGCAGCTCATTTTTTTCTTTATGAGGTGAGCCATATGAGGAATATGATGCCATATTTTGATGACTTCCAACTCATCATATATGGAGATACTTGGGCCAACATGGTTTGCAGCGTTGGAGGAGAGATCCTTGGAGATCTAGTCTTCATTTTGCCACTTGAGGGAAAGTATTTTACAGCCCAGGATCAGCACTCTCTCTACACTTATCATGATTGGAGAGATGGATAGCGTGGGGTAGGCTAAATTTTCTACCATGATAGTATTTTCATCCCACCTACCTTGCCGGAGCTAAAGTTGGAGGACAGTTTCTAGGAGTTGCCTAGTTGGAAGGTAACTCATTTTGTATGGATGATTGCTTGGGGGATGGAGGATCCACATGAGGAAGATGTTCCTCAACACATTATAGACTCCATGCCTTCAGAGGAGGATTTTCGGTTCTTTCCTTGAAGTTTCTTGAGGACAAGCAACATTTGGGAGGGGAGGACTGTAATATTCCAAAATTTTCCGACAATCATTTGGAATATTAATTTTCATTGATTTCACCTAGGAGGAGAATAAATGGGTAAGGAGGCCCATGCATAGTAATAATCTCAATAAAATCCCTCATATTATGAATGGGGATCATCATTGGAGCTGGTTTTCACACCCTCATGTGTGAACAAGGTTGTTTGCAAGTAGACAAGGTCAAGTTTGACCAAGTCAACAACGTTGCCATAGGAGGAGTGGCTTAATTTGGAAGACAGCGTAGTGTGAATGAGGAAGAGGATATTTGGTGGAGGAAACCCTAATGGATGGGGCCCATGGAGAAAGATCTTTCACTTGTTTAAAAGGAGGGCAAGGTTGCCATTGTTTCTCATGCTTGTATTATTCATCACATTGTCTATTCAGAAAATTGTGCATTCTTTGTTGTTTAGCAAGAATTTCTGGGGGAATGCATGTTTAGGATTCCTTCTCCTTCTTGAGAGGCCTCTTGAGGTATTTTTCTTCATTTTCCTCACATATAGGCTTGAGGCCAAGATCCTCCATCAAGACAACGTTATTTCTGCAGCAGAATAATACTGTGTTGTTGGGTGTTGCAGTGAGGGTACACTACACCACCTCCATCAGTTATTTTTCAGAGGAGGAATCTCTCTTCTCTTTGGGAGATCAGATTGGAGGCATTTCAAAGATTATTTCATACTTTGGAATTAAGGCAAACTCATTCCCTAGCCCTACAACGCAGTTCCATCTAGTGACTGCGTTATTTTGGGTGGAGTATTTGCAGTAGGGCTCTTGCAAATTATTGGAGGGCAAGATATTTGGTGAGAGGATCAGCCTTTCACTCTAAAGATCCATTGGAGGAGATATTGTCATTGATTGCAATAGATTCAGTCTTCTCCACTTATTTCCAGTTCTTGAGTTGCTGCAGCTACCCAGAAACTCCGGCATTTCTGTAGAATTTCCATTTTGTATGTTTTACAACCAATCCTTCCGAAATTGACATAAGGTAGTATTTGGGAATATCTTCACTCCCAATGTTACCGTGGGCCTTATATCTATTTATCTGTGTATTTGACATATGTAGCATGTAGTTGCTCTATAAAACTACGCTGTCATAGCTTGGCATACATTATGTAGCAGTGGTTTTGTTATGATTCATGTACTTGTCTCTTGAGGCTGAGCATTGCCTATCTTGTGTATCATTTCCTCAAGATCTTGTATGCATTTGTTGCTGCTATTAGTTAATGAGAAGGCTATGGATTTCTCTCACATTTATATGAGTTGAGTGTTGTTGCTGCACCATTATTGTGTTTTCTTATTGCTGGAGCTCCAACTTTAGAATATCTTGAGATATTCTCATTGTTGTAGCATTTTCCGGATTTGGAACATTACAACATCCCATGTCAGTAGTACAGACTGCTGACTTGGCACCCATCTGTCCATTTTTTTTTAAATTTTGCCTCTTTAGCAGAATGAACAAAGCTCATTTCTGGGAGCATATAGAGTCCATTTTGCGCGAAAAGAAATGCGCCGGATTCAGAATGACGAGAACTACACGTTCGTTCAAATTTCAAACCATTACGAGAACTTTTATTTTTTAGCATAAAAATGAGCCCCTGGTCATTGTGACTGCTGGGATGGTTTTAGGAAAATGTAGCTAGTGAGGAAGAGAGGGTCTGAATGAGACTAGGTCGAGTTGGTGAAAGGTTGTCTTGGGCATAAAATCTGTGGGTATTTTCTATATTTCAGGTCGCATTTTTTCGTTGCAAGTGTAGGTGGGTAGAAGGCCTGTTTAGGGAGGTTGAGTAGGCTACTAGATTACCTAAACAAGGCCGCAGGCATATCCAACAAGAATGCAAGGAAAGGAGGCCTGTAGGGTGAGGAAAATCTGATTTTTATGTAGACCTTGTATTTCCTAACCAGGTCAAGACTTGAGGATTGTTTGTGCATGAATTTGATGGCAGAATTATTTTTTTGAGGAGCCAATTTCTCCATGTTCCAACTGAAGAAATTCTGGGAATTTTTATGGTGTATAATGTGTGGAACATACCTCAGAAGGAAGGTTGCATTTTTGGTTTTCTTGAGCATAAGGACTGCAATCCTTTACCTCCCTAGATCAGGGAGACGAGAGGCATAATTGGGGTGTGGTATAGCTCTAGAAGGCAATAAGGAAAGGCAGGATTATGATTAAGGGAAGC